>RJWT010034605.1:0-13641 GCA_004365215.1 Cuniculus paca
AGTAGGTAAATGACGTATTTTAGGCTATATATTATGCAATACAAATAAACATTAAGAACAAAAAAAGGGGGGGGAGAATGAAAGCATCCTTGTTTTAATGCCTAAGAGAAAACTTAAGAATTCACAGGGTTGATGTATGAGGACCTGAATGAGGCTATGACTTTTAAAAAAGTTTTCCCTCTAGAAGTTTGCAACTCAGAATGGGGCTCTGTGAGCTTGGAAAATGAGTTCCCCGAGGAAACACTCAGGAAAATATAAAAACCAACACTGCACGCCACAGTATCGCTCCAGGCCGGACAAGGTGAAGCGGGGCTGGGCTCCTACAATGATGAGAGTGGTAACCACGCACAGGCAAAGGCAGGATCTCAGGCCCCTATCCGGGGCTGCTGTCTTCAGCCCACCGCCCTGGCTCCTGTCGCACCGGGGTCTCCTCTGCTCTGCCCGGCTCCAGGGCTATGGATGCTGCATGATGAGGGGCTCCTGCAAGACTGTGCCTGTCCAGGGGTGGGGGTCAGCAGCTCCAGGCATCTCTGCAGATCCTCAGCTGTGATCAAAGGCGGTCGTGTGGACAAGCCTCTCTTGTGCTATTAGCTAGACATTATACAAAAGCTCTACCATTGCATGGAATCACTTTCCTTCTACACCTAAGGTTGGCTTCCATAGTGTTTTATGGTTTATGGTTGACATGAAAGCAAGTGGAGCACCTGCATGGAAAAAAAGCCATGGATTTCACGACTCTAGGTGTTAATAAAAATGGTATTTCTCCTGCACTAGGGGAGAAACGGTTGTGAGCTAACGTGGTTTCCTCCCCTCTCCTTGGAGGGACAGGAAGGAAGGAAAGCAGCTCGGATCATTTCCTGGCTCTGCACAAGGTTGCTCAGCAGAGGGAGCAAGATCCTACTTCACTTCCTTCTCCAAGGTCATCCATCCTTCCATGCCTGCATCTTCCAGAAGCCTCTCTGTCTCCCTTGGCAATGATGCCTCCCTTTGCAAGGATAGAAAACAAAGCTGGAAGATGTATTTCTGGGCCTGAAGATGAATTTCCTCCCCAAGGGATCTTAGTTACTGTGGATAAAAAGTCTCCACCTAAATGCTCAGCTCGTCAAACATTTATAGACGGTGACTAAACTGGCTGTCAGTCACCATGAATCAGCACAACGGAAGTATGGTGAGCTTGCAAGTCAACTGTTTCCCACTTGTATTCTCTTGTAAAAATTAAATAAGAGAGCTTGGGTAGATCCTTTATCCTGGTGATAAGGAAACTAGATTTTATAGAAAGAAAGGTTTTCTTTTTTAAAGGGTGTGTGCTTACTTATTTACTCACTGGTTACATAGTCATTCACTCATTTAAGAACTAATGAACAGCTACTCTTTACACTTTCCTAAGACATGTTGAAAAATAAGTAAGAACAGAAAAAAGAAAAAACTCAAAAAGGTACCTTCCTGTGCACTCCAGGGTTCTTCACTCATAACAGCCAGGACCCAGAAACAACTTGTATGTCTACTGACTGGTGAATGGATAAAAACACATGGTATACAACACAATGAAATACTACTCAGCACTAAAAAAGAAGGAATCCTGTCTTTTGCAAAAACACTAAAGAATCTGGACGACATCATGCTTTATAAAATAAGCCAAGTTCAGAAAGAAAAATGCCACACACTCTCGCTTGTAGACAGAGTCTTAAAAAGTTGGCCTCGTAGAAATGAACCACAGTGGTTCCCAGTGGCAAAGGAGATGTAGGCTAAGGGGAGAAGTTGCAGTTGTGTAGGATGAGTAAGTCCGGAGGTCTAATGCTCGGACCTGATAGCTAATGAGACTGTCTTGCACATGGGGAGTTTGGTAAGTGACTGTGTAAGATGAGGGAAATGTTCAACTGCTTGCTTGTAGTTATCATTTCCCTGTGTGTACAAAACACCACGTCATAACCCTTAATTACAAGACCATCACATCAGTCACTCCACCCCCGGGTGGAACACACACCCCCCGGGTGGCTTTGAGGACAGCTGGACTCTGCGGCTTCTCTGCTCTCCCATGGCATTTACTTCTGACCCTGCAGACCCCCGCAGCTTTACTCTGTCCAGCTGCTTGGAGCACACAGTGTGCCCTCCAGGGGGCCAGCTCTGAGCAGTGGGATAATGCACAGATGCAGGTCACAAAGCAGAGCACAAGCAGCCCGATTTTAGAAACACACTCACGTCTCCTTAGCCTCCACCCGGTGCCCCTCACCTGCCTCTCTGCCCATCACCCTGGGGTGTCTTCACAGCCTTGCAGTTTCCATAACGTCGCCTGTGCATCACAGACAGGGGCCATCCTGGCTGGTAACACATTAGCAGTAGGGCTCTTCCAGGAAAGTCCCTGTCCCTCTCCTAAGCCTCTCGTCCTGTTCCCAGCTTGAGGCTGCCCCCTCACAGGCCAGCAGGCGCCTCAGGCTGGCGGGTGCGAGGCTTCTCTTGGGCCCTGGCGTCTTAAAATCCCCCCAAGGAGGGGTTCTCTAGGGAATCCTTGTTGTACAGACGAGGCTGGCTGCTTCGCCCTCCATCCGGACAAGCCCTGGTCGGCATGCCTGGGAGCTTAGGATGAGGCCTCTACCCGGAGGAAGGTCTTATCACCCGTACAGCAGAATGTGGGCCTCAGGTGCTGCCAGGGTCCAGAAGGAAGGGAGACCAAGCCCGGTGCTGCTCACCGATTCTGTAGAACTGCAGTAGGAGGTCCAGAATCTGCCCTGCAGGAACCCCACACACCCACCAGGGCAGCAGGGAAGAGGAGAAGCCAGCCGCAGCTTCTCTACCATGCCCCCTTTCCCAAGATCTGTTTCTAGACAGGGTGAGCAGATGGCAAGACCACTCCACCCTGACTCTAGGTGGCACGGGTCTCTCCTGGTCTCCAGGCGTCCGGGAGGATGTGTAGAATCTGCCGAAAGACACTGAGAACGGATCCTGGCTAAACACTCAGGATGTGATCCACTTCCTCAGCCTTATCGCTACTGTTTCTTAATACACATTTTTGTTCTCATTCTAGATGGAGAGGTTCTGCCTCATCTGTTATCCACCCTCTCTTGCCCCTCTTTTCTGCAGGGGTGAATCCCTTCTCCCTGTCCACCCTCAGCCTAGCAGGCCCTCTTGGCGCTTCCTTTCCTGTCCATTTGCTTTTGGTGATGTCCACAGCGTGTTTCAGGATGGTTCAGTAACAGGTCTCCCCAGCTCCCTGTGTCCACACTCTGCAACACACAAACCGCCAAGCCACTTTCTGGTGGTGACGATGATGGGTGTGAGGATAATAGTGAGAATGCGTCTCCAAGTATGTTAATGGCCTAAGTGTCTGTTTTGAGGCAGATACCAGTGACACTAACGATGACACTAACAATAGTAAGAGTGGATGTTGGTTTCATGATCGTGAAATGCTCAGTGTTGTCCTAAGTGTGGTGGGAATTTCAGCGCATTGGATTCTGAGAAGGGTCCTGGAGGAGAAGCCTCAGTTCTCACTTTGAAGAAGTGGGAATGGAGCCTCTGTGGTTTAGTGAAGCCCTCTACCACAGGGTGGGGCCGGGGCCTGAAATCAAGGCCTCTTCGCTGCGCTCCAGCACTTTCCTAGGTTCATGGCTCCAGTGTCACCCATGACCCGCGTTCCCATCATGCCCATAGCTGGCCCAGCAGCTTCCGCATTCGAGAACCTGCTGCAGGAAGCCTCCCTGTCTCTCAGGGTGGCTTGGGCAAGGCCAGCCCGCTCCTAGAGATCTACTGCTGCGGCTGCGAGATGCTGAATTTAACTGGCATCACCAAAGGAGCTACGGGTGCGTTACCAGAGCAGGGCCAGCACAGCCCCCAGAAAGGCCAGGGTGCCCACCCTGGGCCTTACCATGTTGAACACAGCCATGGTCAGGATGATGGCCGTGGTGACAACGGTGAGGGAGATCCGTGGCCAGGGGCGGTTCGCGATGATGCCCGAGGATTTCAAAAGCCACATGAGAGAGGCAGAGGCTTTCTTGCTGCATTGCTGGGAAGAGAGAGAAAAAGAAAAAGAAATACTTTGCCAGTGAGTGCATCTTCTCTCGGTGAGGAGAGATAATGATGACGTTAACAACTCGAGGAGAGCCAACACACTTCATGCACTGCACGAGTGGAAGCTGTGCTTCCCTGGGGAGAGGAACCAAGTCACAAACCTTCCTAGGATTTTTGGCCTCTGTCACACATTAAGCACAAAATGAATTTCTATGCTGTGACGTATGATGTGCATGTAAGTCTCTTAAAATAGACCCGATTCATGATTTTAAGTAATTCTTCTGGCAGAGGAACGATGTTGGTTAATGAAATCACTCATTTGAACAGCAATTGCAGTGTCAGCTGATTCATGAGGAAAACAGACCAACAAGTCCCCTGCCCTTTTTGTTGCTGTAGTTGCTGACCAGCAGGAACGAGGTAGAACCTTGTTTGGTTTGGTGCCTGAACCTGCAAAGACAATGTCCAAAGGTCCCCTGGGGGAGGCGTGAGAGCTCTGTCACATCTCCTTTCGAAAGGTTTCTCCCATGGTACGGGCATGGAACACAGGGGTTTCACTCTGAGCTACACTCTATCCCTTTTTAAATTTTTATTTTGAGGCATGGTCTCATTATGTTGCTAATTTGCCAGATTGAGCTCAAACTTGAGATCTTTCTGCCACCCAGAGCATTGGGATTACAGGTGGGCATCACCATGCCTGGCCTCTAAACATACAATGTAAACTTTACCCTCAAAATCATTTCAAGTGCATTATTCAGCCCTAACCCAGTATTCACATTGCTGGGTTAGAACGTTTTCATTTTGCAAAGCGAACTCTACCCATTGAACAAGAACTCTCCATCCTCCTGTCTTCCCACCCCAGACCCCACACTTCTCCTTTCTGTTTCCATGATTTTGACTCCCACAGCCCCTCATGTAAGTGGATTCATGCGGTACTGTCCTTTGGTGACTGGCTACTTCACTCAGCATAATCACCATAAGGGTTATCATAGTGTAGTAGAGGACAGAATTTCCTTTCAAGGTTGAGCAAAATCCTGCTGTAAGTATACACACACTTCGTTTATCCACTCACCCACTGAAGGACCCATGGGTTGTTCTACTTCTTAGCTTTGCTGAACAGTTCTGCTGTGAGCACGGCTGCTGGAAAAGCTCTCTTGGTAACACAAGGAACTGAGGGTTTTAGGGAATGACGCCAGGTTCCCTCAACGTTCACCAGGGGGCAGACACAGTTCAGCGGCTCTCAAAATGCGTGAGCTCAGCCTAAGAGCTGCCTCCCATGGAAGGCACTGCTGTGATTCCCACCTCAGTCCAGGCAAGAGGACACAGGTCCACACACTGCCATAGAGGTCTGGGAGTCACAGGCATGATGTTATCTGATCTGACGCGCAGCACTTAAGGGCTTCTCAGGAAACTGAATTTTAATCTTTATGCTAAAGAGGCTGTGGCCCCAAGGCGTGGTGTTTTGGAAGCATAAAAAAATGATGACTTAACAAACTCAGAGGAAGAAGTAAGGAAACGATGCCCTTAGATCCCTGCATGTACTGTGCTAAGTTAATCTAATGACAGATCTGATGCGTCACCAGTAAAAGTCAAATAGAAAGGACCCCTGAATAATGCTAGGAAGCACCACCTGTATTTCTCCAGCTCTTTCACATTTTCTTTGTGGTTCTGAAAAATGCTGATGACACAGCATTGCAATATGTTAAATGTCAACCCAACAAGCAGATGAGATTAATACAGAATGAGAGGTGGTTAGAAGCGTAGAGGGTCAGCCACAAGCCCTCACAGCTGTGGGACTTTCTGCAAACTATTTATCTTCTCTGGCCTCAGTTTTTCTATCTCTAAAATGGGGAGCACAACAGTACCTGCCTCTGGCTTTTTCAGAGGCTTACAGAGTGGCACAGAGCACAATTTTCAAGTGTTAGCCCTGTGTGTATTTTTGATGAAAACATGGTATTTCTCAGAAATATTTTAGGGACTAAAAACCAATTTGCTTTATATCTCTTTGGATAACAGTAACAAAAACCCTTATTTCCCCTCTTTCCCACTTGGTCTTTTTCCCCTTGAAGGCCCTGATGTAGAAGATGAAGGGTGTTTTTCTACAGCACATAGCCCAACTTGCGCGCAAACCCGCGTTTCAGGTGTCCCTGGGGTGATTTTCTTGGCTCTTCCTTGATTCCTCTGTGAGCCTGTTTGGGCTTGAGCCAGCTTTGTGCAGAGAGCTGGGGCTGCAGGAGCTGACTGAGCAGCTGGGGCAGGAAGGGCACTTGGCCGGGGCTGCAGGGCATGGTCTCACTGGCAAAGAGGGAGCCAGCTGTGCGCTTCACACTTGCTATCCAAGTGCAGAGTTTTAACAAGGCTTGGTGTGGCCTTAAACCTGTCGAACAGCACCATGCCCCTAGTTCTCTGAACACACAAGAGCTCAGAACCCTGGGTGGCCAGGAGACATGCCCCTGGGCATGCGCATCCCTGCTGAGAGGATGGAGATCTGCTGCAGTGAGGAGGGACCCTTCTGAAGCTCTGGGGTGCTTGAGGAGTCTCAGGCCCGGCTTTTGGCCTTCTACAGGCCCAGGACAACCTGTTCTTTCCCCCGTGTGCCTAAAAAGCCCACCCCCTGGATCTATAGGTTCTGCTGTAGGACACTTCTAGACCAACCCTGCAGATCAGCCCCTCTCCACGAGCTTTCTCTTTGTGTCTGTCCCTTGGGGATATCCCTTTGTACCTGTCATTAAGATTGTGAACACACTCAGCAAGCATCAGTTCGGTTCCTCCTGCCTAAAGAGACCTGGCATGGTCACTGTGCTGAGGGTGTGGCTGAGGCAAGCTTGTCAGCTGAGACAGCCCCATGTGGACAGTGCCTGGGGTCCAGCAGCAGAGTTCTGAGCAAGGGCTCACACGGGGCATAAGAGAAAAGAGGGTCGATTTCACAAAATATGACTGATTGAAATAAAGAAATCTCCCCATAGGAAACTCAAGTGCAATTAGATAATGCACTTGTGAAAAGATATATGAAAATCTCCAGGACATTAATACTATGAGTAATTACAGCTTTACATATTCCTACTGTTCAGAACAAAGGTCATCAGGCAATTATGATGCCAAACAGATGCTCCTTTTGGGTAAATATTCAAAAGCACATGATTTAATGGACAATGTAACCACGGTAGGTTTCAGACAAGATTGTAACATAGGTTTTGCTTTCTTAGTAATAATTTCCTACTCAGTCATTCTGATGTTTATAGCTTTTCTGAGCTTTAAAACATTGTATCAATTAAACTTCACCTAATATGTGCATCTTTTTTTCAAGGTACATCATCTTATTTTTTAAAATGAATACTAATGAAACTGCGAATGCGGTGTACCTTGGTAAATACTAAGCTAAATTTTGAAGACCTAATTTTATAGCTCAAGGTTACCCGTTGCTTCCAATGCAAGATATTCAAATTAAGAAAGGGAGGAGCAAGGTAGCGGGGAAGGGGAATCATTTTCAGTAGGTTTTCTTCTTTTCAAAACTCTAAACAGAACATCTAAGGATTTTATTTTCCTGTGGAAGATCCGTGTGTGTAAGATTAAAAACTTTAATACCCAGAGTGCTCCCTTTCTGTTCTGCTCGTCCTCCCAGCACTAACTCTGGAACAGGGTGCGCCCACGAGCGTGTGTTCTTTCTTCCTCTGCGTCCCCTGTACTCTCAGTACCAGCCCTACACTTGCTGGGGGTGAGTGTGGCCTTGCCAGCCAACAGCACTTCTGACTTCTAGAAGAAGACACGGTATTCAGCAGGAAGAGCAAGCAAAGAAGTCTCTAACAACAAGACTTAGGACAAGAATGAGTAATTTAGACAGCTCAAGTTCAGAAAAAAAATTAAACAATACTAGCGTGAGTGATTTCAAGGGGTCCTCAGACTTAGAAGAGGGTCCCTGTTCTGTTCCCGAAGACGCAGATATTAATGGGTCTTGTTAATCATAGGCACTGCTTATAGGTTTAGGGCAATAACCAAAACCAAAACCACAGGTCAGACTAGAACATAAAACTTCCAAGTTACTTGAGAGAATAAAAGAGGATAAACTGCACTGGTGAAGAGAAGGCCAAAGAGGGGGAAAAAAATAAGTAAAAGGAAAGAGATGCATGGTGAATTAAAACACACACACACACACACACACACACACACACACAATACACGAAGGCTATGACAGCAATGATAATACATAGGAATGTATCACAGTAGTTAAGTCAAAGAGGGAGATTTTCAGATGACAGACACCAACAGCCTTTCAGTAGAGACACTCCCCAACCTGCACACAAACAAGGAGCAGCTTAGACAGAAAGATGGGAAAAGCGACAGCAGCAAACCCAACTGAGAGAGGGCTGCACTATTGTGTTCATGTGAGAGAAAACAGACTTCAAAGGAACAGCTCGCCCAGGGGGTAGGAAGCTTTGCTATTGGCTGGTGTGTGGCCTACTTTTCCTTTCCCAGGATGACCTCCAAATTGGTGCTTTTATCTCTGCCTGGAACGAGGTGCAGGGGGCACCATATTATCTCTGCTTTACAAAGCACAAGGTAGCAATGGTGGGAAAAACATTTTTTCTGATGTCTTCTAGCATCTTCATTTGCTGTGTCTGGTGTACTTATTCTAAAGATAAAATTTTTTTTGCTTAGTAGTGTGTTTGGTTAGAGTCATTCTCTTATAGAGATGTATGTCCATCTCAGGTAATTTAGAAACTTAAATCTGATAGTAATCATGCACTTACTACAATTTCTATGATGACAACTACCTACATTTGTTCTTTGATCACAGATCGCAATGGAAATGTGAACCCCAATCTCTTCAGTTTGTTTCTACCTGAATAAAATGAATTGTTCATTGAATGAAACACTTCTCTAAACTTTAATGCAAGTAGAAATATTTTGCAAAGTATTGTTATTCTTAAGGCTATTTTTCAAAGTCCAAATGCAATTCTAAACAAATCTTTTTATTTTATTAAATGGCTTTTAAACTAGAGGTATGGTTTTCAGTAATCTGGCCCAAGAACTGAACAATGTACATCAGGAAACCAGAGCAGAGGAGATGTGAGCAGGTGCTGCCCGAGCTTACTTTGACTTACCAGTGTGATTTTGGCCAACTGGTGCTCAGCAGATATCACAGGGTGACTTGAGTGCTAGCCGGTCCGTGTCCCTACCCAACATGGCACCTCGCCTGTAGGGGACTCTGTACCCCACCTGACCCTCTGGAACCTGCCTTCAGTCTTTCAAGTTTTGATTCCAGTTCTGGCTCTCATACCTGTTTGCTGCTCATAACTGGCCAAGGGAAGTAGCACCCGTAGGTCTCCTTGTCACGAAGTACAGAATGGACACTCTCTGCGAGGGGCATGGTGAGGAGACGCGAGCCAGTATATGCTAAGTGTCCAGCAGGGTAAACAGTCCTTTTGAGCATGACATGTATTAACTGTAAATTGCAGTCGGGGTGGAACTGGGACCACTCACAGGGACTCTGCCCCCAGCAGCACTTTGGATTAATCCCGAAGCTCCTGATACAAGGGCAGAAAGCTTACTTGGGGCACAGTCATGATATCCATGGTTCTGCTCTAAAGTGTCCATCTCCTCCTCAAGAGATACGACCTTTATGTATTATTTGTCCCGGGGGCAGCTTCATTCTGAATGACTAGAAGTGGAAACATAGG
Source organism: Cuniculus paca (assembly GCA_004365215.1). Lineage (NCBI taxonomy): Eukaryota > Metazoa > Chordata > Mammalia > Rodentia > Cuniculidae > Cuniculus > Cuniculus paca. The sequence goes on from RJWT010034605.1 coordinate 9,678, forward strand.
CAAGGGCATGGAGTCCTGGTCCCTCACCCAAAAACCGTGCTGTTGGACAAGGCCACCTACCACTGCTTTCCTTTCTGCTCTTAAATTTTCCAGTTCTGAACTGGTAATCTGCATCGCAGAGAAAGCAAAGCCCCTCAGAGGGCACCCGGAGAGGAGGAAACTCGAGAGAAGAAGGGAGACCTGGAGCTCGAGGACACCAGGAGGCCTGGGAGGCTAGGAGCTGGGTGGATGCTAAGCGAGGTGCAGCCACCCTGAGCTGAATGCAAACTTTCAAGCTTGGAAGGGGTCCAATCCGCGTGAGAATCAGGCAGGGACATTTTCTGAGCAGCGTGCCAGGAGACTGCATTCAGGTGCATTCAGCTGCATTCTGGCTTTCTGTCAAGCTTCCTGACATTGACTATTTATCTTGTCTCTCTAGTTCCCCAAGTATCACAGCGAACACAGTGCAGCTGAGATGAACCCCTGGCAGACCTCTTCGTCTAACGGGGGAAGCTTCAAAACGGGAGGCCCGGCTGGCCAGGAGGAGGGAAGCTGGTGGAGGGAGAGCTGTGCTCTTTGGAGTTAGCCCATGAAGGTGAGCAGACTCTTCCCATCTGAGGGCAGCCTGATGCTGTCAGAACTGAGGAATTCGGTGCTGAACAGTGAGTCATTTCAATGCAGCAAGCCACAGGCTCCATTCCATCACTCATTTACACTTTCATTTGCGCCTGGAACCTCTCCCCATGTGGAACATCTGCAGAAAGCAGGATCTGCACAGCTGGCTGGGGCATGTCCCACTCTGCCTGGGCATCTGAGAAGTGGAGGGGAAGCTCCATGGGGCCTGGGGCAAGGAGGATGTAACAGAAGTCCCCGTAAGCAAAGCTGGAAGGCCGGCAGCATTTACGCAGCACCTGCTCAGAGCACACGTGTGTGTAGACAGCGCTCTGCTGGGCCCAGGGGAGGGCAGAAAGCGAGCTGAGAAACCATTCTTGTCTCAGGGAACTTACTATACACGAAGGTAAACAACAGAAAGAAATTAGAAGACAAAATGAAATGCATAGATTGAGGCTAAAATATGTGGCACGGACTCTATGTCTCACGGTACCCAGAGAAGAGGTGATTACAGGGTTTAGAGTGGATTCCGAGAGGGATTTTAAGAAAGCAAACGCCTACCAAGCCCACCTCCTGGGGCAAGAATGGAGAAATGGGCGCCTCCGCCCGGGAGAGGAGCACTCCTCCTCTGGAAATCCTCAGAGTCAGGGCCTGGGCTTCTCGTAGCATAGCGATAATGGTTAACAGAAATTTCCTGACATAATTTTAGATCATGTTACTGATCAAACATCTACAATTTCCTAGCAGCAGGAAAAAAAATAGCATTTCATTACCATGCTTATTTTTTGTTCATTTGGGTGTTTTTCTATCATTTTATCCAACCCAGCTATAAAGCGACTAACAGATTTTTTTTTATTATTAGTGCATGTGAATGACATGGGGCGATGACCCTCAGCTTGGGTGGTTGGCACAGATTTGCATCGCATCTGTATCATTTCTGCCTTCTCTCTCCCTCTGCCTTCTCCTCCCTGTCCTTCCCCAGATCTCCTTCCTATCTCTCCCAAGACTGCTTCCCTGTTTCAGTGTCATTCCCTCATGTGGCTCATTTTGTGCAGCAGAAGGTGACAAGGACAAAGCTCTGAGAATAAAAGTATCAGCCAGGCTTACCTTTATAAGAGCAGCTTACTCTAATTCTTCCCACAGGGAATTTAATACCAGCATTACTCGAATCAATACAGCCTTTGACATTTACATTTTCAGAAGGGTAACAACATACATTAGTAGAAGGAAAATCTGGGGTATTAAGTATTCTTGCATAAGCTTAGTATTTAATTCATAAATAAATGCCAGGCACTGTTAAACATAACACAATTGGTAGGTTTTCAAGAGGGCAGGGAATGAGCAAGTAGGGTGTAGCAATATTTACAGTCACTGTGGAATATTCATGAAATAAATATTGTTTGACTAAATTTGGAAGATAGAATATAAAGGACAGTTAACACTCATTAATCTAGCATTCATTAATAGTTTGATGTTGAGTTTAAGATTCCATATGAAGTGGTTTAAATACCAAATAGAACCATTATTGGGATGATCATTTTTCCGGAATTTTGTAATGATTACGTCAGGACAAGGACGCACAGCTGGCCACTGGGGGGAGACTCATTCTCAGATCTGAGTGACTCCAATTCACAAGTGCAGAACTTAGTTCAACCCGCTGGCTAGTGGCGCATGCAGGCTTCTTGTGAAAGGGAAATGGTACCAGCATGTTTGCAGTCTTGACATTTTCTCTCTGAGACACCAGAGTTAAAAAGAACTTCCTAGCTTGTGGTGTGGTTGCCCAGGTCTCAGGAAGTCCTCACCAAGGGGAGGCATGCAGAGCCATGGGTGCCATCTTGACAGCCCTTGGGGACCATGGCTGAGCACAGGAGGGACCAAGAGTTGTGACAGGTGTGACCGAGAGACCGGTTTTTCCCAGGTCTGCAAGGGGAGACATTGAGAGGAGCAAAGCAATCCTCCTAAAGTGGTAAGGTTGTTTACAAAATTCTCATTTCCATTTCCAGCCCTAGGCTTCTTTTCTATAATAATTTAGATGCTAGAAAAAAAGAAAACCACAAGCCCTAAATGTACACCACACTCCATATACTCATGACTGTATGCTTTGGAATAGAAAATGAAAAACAAGCTTACTTAGGCACGAGAGCGTAATGAGAACAAGGTTGAGATATTCAACGGACCCACAATACAAGCCTGAGAAATGAGCTGCAGAAGACTTTGAGGAGAAAGAGAGTGCCAGGGAGGGCCTGTGCTTCCCTGCCTGAGGGAAAGGCTCTGAGGACATGGGAAGCCAGGCATCTTTGCATATTAGGCATTGGAGAACTCTGACAAGAATCTCCATCAGAGTAGGTCACTATCCACCTTGACCCCTCCTCTCTGCAGCCCACACTGCCTTCAGGAGATTTCCAGGGACTCCATATACTCTGTGTACCTTACAGCAAGTCACAAACCATAGACCCATTTTGAGAAGAGTTTTCAGTGCAATCTGAATCACCTAAACCATCAAAAAGTGAACAAAATCTCACAAGTTTGCAAAGGTGCAAGACCCATGTGGCAAAGGCAGAGGCACGCTCTGGCATCACTACCCTTCTTGCCTGAAGGATGTCAATCCATCAGACTGGAATGCACTGTGACCTCCAGGATTATTGCTATTCAGAGCTTTGTTTGAAGTGGGACAAGGATTTTAAGACACCTTATTACACAGTACTAACACTGTCAGCGGTAACACTGAAAAACCAAAATGACAATACAAGGAGTAGATGACATAAAGTGTAAACTCACAGGACGAGAAAAGGGCCACCTGGTGGGTACAGCAAGCCCTGAGGTGGTCATGAGACTGTAAGCTCTGGGCTGTCTCTATTTTGTCTAAAAGTCAAAGTGTAACTGGAAATAAATCACGATTTTGAAAACATGAATGTATCTACAGGTCTTTCTTGTTTTAACTCATCTTCAGTGAAACCCTGGCTTACCTTTGGGGTCTTCCAGCTCCTTGTTGACTTTCTTAGGACAGATCTCACAGAGCTATGGATAGCTAGCTACACTTGTTCTATGCTTAAAAATAAACTTTAAATTCTCATATGTGAAACTAGCATTTAAATCATAAGTCTACAATGATCGGCTTAAATTAAAACACTACTAAAAGATATTTTAACATTTGCTATCTTGAAACATTCCAAAATTTTATATCTTGAAAGTGGATGTAATGTATTTGGTTTTAATTTTAATGTACACATGCAAAGCTTCTTGTGATATACTCACAGCTACAAGTGCTCAGAAAACCTAAAAGGCATGATAAAAATGCTGATAGAAATAAATACGCAAAACCATGATTTTAAGGTGTGACATCCACCATGTTAAACAGTCTTCAGATCAGCAA
>RJWT010034606.1:0-13645 GCA_004365215.1 Cuniculus paca
GGAGCCCTACTATTGCAAAGGCAAGCAGAGTAAGAGAATTTCTCCAGATAACTTGAATTTACTTTTCAAAGGATACTATGAATATAGTAGCCCCTCCCAATCACAGCTCGATTTTCAAAGTTTCAATTACCACAGTTCAAAATATTAGGAGGAACATTCAGAAATAAGCAAATCATACATTTTAAATTCTGTGCTATTCTGAGCAGTGTGAATTCGTGTGTTATCTGGCTCTATCCTGGCTGGGATAACCTCTCCTTGTACACATTACATAGCATAATCACATTTTCTATGCTACCTGCCCATGAGTCACTTGGCTGCTGTCTTCTTATCAGACTGACTGCCACAGCATCAAAGAGCTTGTGTTCAAATAATACTTATTCTACTTAATAATGGCCCCAAAGCCCAAAAATAGAGTTTCTGGCTATTCAGACAGGCCAAAGAGAAGCCATAAAGTGTTTCCTTGACATGAAAAGGTAAAAAGTACGATAAGATATCTTAAAAGAGAATGATCATATTTATATAACTTTTATCACTGTGTATTATTGTTTTACTTAATTATGAGCTATTGCTAAACTTTTACTGTGCCTAATTTATAAATCAACCTTGATCATAGGTATGTTCGTATATCAAAATCACTGTCTAAATAAGGTTCAGTACTACCCATGGTTTCAGGCATCTGCTGGGAGTCTTGAAACACATTCCCTATAGTTAAGGTGGGGTACTGTAAATACTGGTAAGTACTGACCCACCAGGCTAAGATTAAATGCCATTTCTCCCCTTCATCAACACATGTTCTATACTCTGGGGGCAAGTGACAGAAATCTGTCTTCAAAGGACTTAAGCTACAAAAAGAGAGATTTGTTGGTTGTAGGCCTGGGAGAGGTGTCAAGAGGGTATTCAAAGGCTCCCAGAACCCCACATCTTTTGCCTAAATCTCCCTGTGGGCTTGTTGACATCATCCTTTCCTGGAGAAGGAGGAGAAAACACACAATCTCATGCTCAAATCCTTGTAGTTCAACAGACAGAGGGGAAAGGGAGCCAGTGACCCTTACTCTCTGCTTCAACTAGAAAAATCCAGGAGAAGGATATAGTGTGACCTGTGCTGAGTCTTGTGCCCATGGCTGCACTGTGACCAGAGTCTGGGGTCCCATTATGTCTTCATTTTGGGTCATGCATGTGTTGATCCACGTGTCCAGGGGGGTGGGAACAGTACCAGGCAGCCTACAGCAGAAGCAGAGGTCCAAGCGCAGCAGGAAGGTTTCCCAGAACTTCAGATGCTTTTCTGAATAGACACATGTATAAATATCCACTGCAAATATTTACTATTTTAAATCATAGAAAAATATTTAAAACATGGAGTAAAATCATCTCCCGTAATCTTGTCATCTTCAAATAACATAATACCATGGAGTATTTCCTCCACATCTTTCCCCTACAGGCCACATGCATATGTTTTATATAGTCCTACCATACTGCATAGACGATTTTGTATGCTGTAGTTTTTTACTCAAAATTATAACAGAAGGTTTTCTCATGTTATTTCCTTTGACTCGCATCCCTGCACAATCCACTTCCCTTTCCACCCAGCTCTTTGGCAGAAAATGCTGCAGACTATACAAATAATTGGAAGGAATACCAACACCCTCCCTATTTGGGGGGAATTTAAGCAAAGAGAGAAGAAAGGAGGATTAAAAGGGCAGGTCCCTGTGACCCCCACTGAGCTGCTGAGATGCACAAATGGCCTATCATATGTGAGAGTGCCTCAGGAAAGGCCGTGTCACTCAGTTATAGCTATTAACCCCTACACACATTTTTTCCTGATTTTTTAAAAATGACCAAACCCACCAGACAATCTTGGATGCTGGTGGAGAGTTGTGACTTCAAGGGAAAGAGCAATTTTCCCTAGAATCCCCGGATTTATTGTGAGTTGTGGACAGAACCAGGGTTTCTAAAAGCTTTCAGCTTCACATGAGAAGAGGGTGCTATTCCAAGATGATAATCCTCAGATCCAAAGCCACAGGCTCTGAAGCTGCTTAATTGAAATTCACATCAAAATCAAGTTCTGGCTTAGCTCAACTTGACTACAAGGGATGATGAAAATAAATCCCTGGTCACGCAAGGACACACAAGGTCACGCGAGGCAGTGCTGGCCAGCCGTTCGGAGCTTCCGACGATAGCAAACATCCCGTTGGGGTACATGTGCCGTATGTTTGCCACCACCAGAGTATAGTTTGATCGCTGACACAGAAGTGACATTTCAACAAGAATTAAGCTGTCTTTAGTTAACAGAACTAAATTTTCTGTCCTTCACTGATTTGAATTTATTTTTTTTCCCCAAGATCCCATGGAAAGGACCCAGGTATTCTCAATGACTCAGCAGACTGTTGACATCTGCAGACACGTCTGGCTCTGGGCTTCCTCAGTATGGGGAGGGCCCTGAGGAACAGAGCCTGGAAGAGGGGCTCCTTGTCCTGTCCTCCTCACCCTGACTCACCAGTTCTCCAACACTCAACGCTCTAGAACCTCCTTAGCTACTGTTCGCCCACAGGCCACACCCATCTCTCACTTTGATTCCTGTGGTCCTCAGTCACTGTCCACACCACAGTAACAGTGACTTTTCAAAACCCTCCAATGACTTCCTCTTGCATGGAGACCAACATTGCTATTCTTTACCAGGGCCCAACTCTCCGCACTGGAATCGCATTCTGAGCTCCTTCTCTCTCTCTCTTTACCTAAACACTGCCCCAGTCATGCCTGTCTCTTCTCCAGTTCCTGAACAGCCCAAACTGCCCTGGGGACTTTGCACCTGCTTATGTCTTTGTTTGAGTCTCCCTACTCCCAACTCCCAACCATATGAAAGACTCCTAATTATCCAGATCCTGATTCAGAAGTGCTTTCTTGGTAAAGTTTCCCTGTATATCTCTTGCTTTGATTTCATTTCTGGCACATTTGTATGCTTGCAAGAAATCCTGCTTTTGGACTCATGCTTGTCTATTTCCTGTCACCTCTCCATTCAAAGTAAGCTCTTTGAAAGAAGGGATGTTGTTGATCTCAGTCAGCACTATTTATTAAGCACCTACTGGGTACTTAATAAATATGAGTTAAAGGAAAGGATGATTGAATATTCAATTTGGAAAAAATATGTTCTGCGTTATTAGACATGGAGAAAGATATTTTGCACCATCAATTTCATGACAGTCAATGGCTCCTTGATCTTCACCATTAGCTTCCTGAGTATTGGATTAAACTTTGAGCTATGAAAGGATCTTCATAACCTTCACTAGGGTCAGGCAAGTGAAAAGCTTTTTCTAGTAAGGAAAAGCAAAAGCATGAATCTAAAATGTCAATTGTCCTAAGGTATAAAAAAAAAAATTTAAACTCTCCAATGCTCTTTTTTTGTGGTTAGTATCCATTGTCAAAACTTTTTCTCCAAATTGTATTCATATTTGATAAGTGGAAGAAGAGTGTTTTCCCAGAATACTGTAAAGCACGCCGAGCTAGATGAGTTTTATGAGTTCTAAGTACCTTCATAACTGTCCCAGTGCCCAGAGGGTGGAAACTAAGGGCTAAGAGGGCGAGGGGGGCCATGGATATACAGAGCTTGAAGGTTTCTCAGAAAATTTAGAGGTCAGAAGTCTTGTGAGACAGAAAGACTGAAAACCCCAGGACTTCTTTCTTAAGGGTCCACATTATTAAAGTCAGCAGATCAGCTGGCAGGTGCCAACCAAAGTCTGATGGCCAGAAAGGATGGAAGACTCCTGCCTCACACTCCTACTTCTGGTGACAGACATCAGCACCACCAGGGGTGGGCAAATGATCCATCCCAGACCAATCGTAATCCTCCCTCTGTCTGACTACAGTAATTGGCCCAAGGATAGTGACCCTGACCCAATTAGGCTGATAAGAATCTTTCTTTGGAATTTTGCTGGTTGGAGCCAGAAGGGAAGGGTCCTATATAATCTGTAAAGACTTAGCACAGAAAGACTTTAGATCAAGTTCCCTGAGGAAAGGCCACTCACTTTTGGGGGGGTGGTACTGGGGATCAAACTCGCCACCTCCCACTTGCCAGGCAAGCGCTTGTGCTGCTGAGCTTAATCCCCAGCCCCTAAGGTCACTCACTTTAGAGAGAACAAAGCAAACCAGCAGGACGGACAAACAAGCGACCCAATCCCTAGGGCATCTCTGTCAAGAGCAGAGCTGGGGAGCTACTCCATAGACCTTGGGTCACTTAAATTCCCGGGTAGCAACAGCAGCCCAAGGACAGCTTTCCACAAGTCCCAGTGCCTTTTTTCCCCTGCCTAAGGGCTTTCTCCAACCTCCTTCTGGCTCTGATGTGACCCCAGGCACAACCCCAACAAAGAAGCCTAAGTTCCCAGGACAACCACCATTCAGTAGGAGAAAGAAGTTGGTGAATAAACCCACAGTGGTTAGATTGTCCCAAGCGCTACTCAGACAAGGTGACAGAAACACATGCTTCTGGGGGGAGAGGGGACAAGCAGAGGGTTTCCCCAGACCTGGGGCTCAGGGGTGGGTGGCACTGGGGGAGCAGCCAGCTGGAGAAGGCAAGTTTGAGTGCTCTCCAATGGCAAGGAAGCACGGAGACAACACGTGGCCCTCCCCACCTGACACTGTGTGGGGGAGGGGGCTGCATTCTACAAAAGAGGAGATGAAGTCCTAACCTCTGGCTTATGGCTGGACCTGCATCCCTCATTCTCACTGCTGTTGTCCCTAAGAAGAGCCATGCCTTTTACCTCAGTGATATCTAGTTATAAAGCCTTTTTACTCTCATTATTTAACTCCGTCTTCTTAACCGAAATTCCAGAACACAGATTCTGTGCATATTTTACAGAGCTAAGGTCCTAACTCTGGGGGCAGAGGTAGCTGCCAGTTCTGCAGGGACAAAATGCATCTCTAAGAAGAGAAAGCAACTGCTGCAGACTCCAGAGGATGCTCATGTTTTTCAAATGCCCATCAATAACTTCAAGTTAGGCTCCTCCATTCTGCTGAGTGTATGCTTGCCTATCTAAACTGATGGCCAAAATGCACTCCATTTTTCTGTTGATTTGAGTGAGTTTGACTACTTAATTAACCTCTCAAAAGTTCAGTTTAATGAATGACTCACTCAGCTGTGTACACCTATAGGGAAAAATCCATTTGTTCACTCACACAATCAACAAATAAACCTCAGGAATTTGCTGGGTTCAGGAATCCAAAGACTTCTTGAGATGTCACTTTTCAATGCTTATTTCACTTAGGGTTGCTAGGAGATAAATTGTTTTTTCTTAAAAAAGCAATTTGCATAAAGACCAGGAAAGCATTTTAATAATGTCAATATATAGCCAAATGGACTAAAGTGCTAAAGTGACAATTTTTCACTGGATAATTAAGCTTCCAAATTTAAATGTTATAAAAGAGATATAATCATATTCCTTGGAAGTCTATTCACTGAGGTGGCTAATTATTTTTTAAGAACAACACTGAGTCATGTTGGACATCTTCTTGATAATCTAATAATAAGCTACTAGAAGATAGTTCCTATCCTACCACATAATTGGGAATTGAAATAGGGTAGAGTTTTAATTGCAGAATTCTGGGAAATTCTTTCTTCTAATCACTACTACAAATCTTACAATCTGTCCAGCAGCTAGGAACTAAATTGAAGCTCAGAACCCAGGCCTAAATTGAGGTTTTCTTTCCTTTATACTCATGCTGTGAATGTCACTAATTCAAACTCACAGAGAGGAAGAATGTCTAGTCCCATCTGTGCTGCTATAACAAAGTCCGTGCAGTTGTGTGGTTTATAAGCAATAAAAATCTGCCATGACTTTGGAACCTGAAAGTCAAAGCTCAAGGCACCAATACCTTTGATGTTTGGTGCAGATATGGTCTCTGCTCCCAAGATGGTGTCTTGCATCCTCTGGAGTGACAGATGTTGTGTCCTCACAAGGTGGGAAGAGACAAGAGGGAAAAGGCCATAAAGACTTTAATCTCATCCACAATGGCACTGCATTCGTGATTTAAATCCCTCCAGGAGGCCCCACCTCAGTACTGCCTCATTGACTAGCAAGTTTCAACATGAGAATTTTAGGAGACACATTCACACCTTAGCAAAGAATGTGTATTTCAAAGGTAGAAAGAACATATATATGTTTACACACACAGATGCACACACACACAGGTGATCAAAATATATGGTGAGATCAGAAGGCTTGCTTCGTTTGGGCAGGAAGCACCCACTGGGAGAATCAGACAAACACACCTTTGTGTGCCTGCCATCATCAGTGGAGTCCCAGTGTAGACATGCAGGCTAAGAGAAGAAGCAGCCCCACTACCATGCACCCCTGGCCATTGGGAAGGTCTCAGTGTAGCTGCACAGGTCTGGAGAAGCCCACTCCATGTCTTGCTACCTCCCTGGGAACCTGGGTTCAGAGAAATCCAAGTGACTGTCCCATTCCTTTACAGCACAGAGGGGCAGCCAACATGGGAAGTTCCTGGGACCTACAACTGGCTTGTTGGGAGGAACCCAGGAGAATGTCAAGATGAAGGAGCAAAAGGCAATTGAAGACCTCCAACCCACACAGAACAAGTCTGGGAGATATGGTCATGGAAGAAAATAGAAGTCGCACCTGAAATTTCTGAGAGGATAGCAACTGAGGTAAAGAAACAACTTCATGAGACTGTAAAAATAATCAGATCAGAAATAACATCTCAGATAAAAGAAGAAATTACAAACAAAATGAAAGAATTACTGAGCATACCTGAAGAAGATATAGATAAAAAAGAGGAGCACAGGAAAAGGATGGAGACCTTGAATGAACAATATAGGAAGGAATTACAATACATGAAACAGATTCAGAGATATCCAGGGAATTAAAAACTCCATCAAAAGCTGGCAAAACTGCTTGAAAGAGACTGAAGATACTTTCAGACCCTGAAGACAGTATTGCAGCTAATGATAGTGAAAGGAAAGATCTCTTAAAAATAACAAGGAACCAGGAAATAACAATTCAATGGTTGCAAGATGATGGGAAGAAAAATAATTTAAGAGTGATAGGTGTTATTGAAAAAGCAGGGGTCAACACAAATAAAATGAAAAAGCTATTTACAGAAGTAATAACAGAAAACTTCCCAAACATGGGAAAAGGATCTGGCACACAGATAAATGAGGCATATAGAACTCCAACTAGCCATAACCAAAATAAAGTTTGAACCATTTCACCCATGAGCATAATCTCAAATTTCATCCATTTACATACAAAAGCCTCAAGATTATCCTTCTTTATAGCTGAGTAGCTTTCCATTGTATGAAAAGACCATATTTTTCTTATCCATTCTGGGGTTGATGGGCAAGCTACCCCTGCTTTTTTGTGGTTTCCTGTCACATGAAACATTGTTTTCTCTTCTGTGACTTTCAGACTATGAATTTCCTTTTGAGCTAAGTATGCTTCTCTTTTTCTTTTTCTTTTTCTTTTTTTGTACCAGGGATTGAACTCATGACCTAGCATTTGCCAGGCAGGTGCTTAGGCCACTGAGCTAAATCCCCCACCCTAGTTAAATCCGTTTCTTGTATACATCATATTGATGGGTCTTGTTTCCCAGTGTATCTTTTTATTGGTGAATTGAGGCCATCTACATTAATGGTTACAACCGGCATGCATTGGCTCATCTCTGCCATGGTATCCTCCTGCTGTTGGCCACCCACTTTTCCCCTTTGTTCAGTTGCCTGCCCTGTTTGGTGATTCCCTCTGCTGGTATTCCTGGAACCATGGTTATCTTTATCTCTCTAGAATATCTTTCAGCACTCTTTGTAGGGTTGATTTGGTGGTTATGAATTCCTTAAGTTGTTCTTTATCATGGAAGTATCTTATTTTCCCATCAATTTTGAAAGATAGTTTTGCAGGGTATATCAATCTGGGTTGGAAGTTGTTTTCTTTCAGGATCTGAAACACTTCACTCCAAGCTCTTCTTGACTTGATGGTGTTGAGCAGCCTGCCATGATTCTGATTGGTTTTTCCTTTATAGGTGATCTGTTACTTTTCTCTAACAGCCTTTAATATTCTGTTTTTTGTGTTTTTGAGACAGGGTTTTGCTATGCAGTTCAGGCCGGCCTTGAGCTCACTTTGTGAAAATTCACTGGAAACAAAAACACTAGATTGATGTTAGCTATTATCAGAATCATATAGTCTAATGAAGAAGTATGATTTACTTCACATTAATCTTTTTTTTTTTTTTGTCTTTTTGAGACAGGGTCTCACTATGCAGCTCAGGCTGGCCTTGGTCTCACTTTGTAGCCCAGGCTGGTCTTGAACTTGCAACAATCCTCCTGCCTCAGCCTCCCAAGTGCTGGGATTACAGGAGTGTGCCACCATGCCTGGCCTCACATTAATCTTTTGAATTGATTTGGCTTACAGAAGTGTGCTGTGATATGACATTATATAAACACACATGTAAGTTAAGAGTTAAGAAAGTACTCAAAAAGTTGTTCTACTGCAACTTTAATGTTCCCCTGCAATTCTGTACACAGGAGTAATTTTAATGGAATACACTGTGTCCCACACATCTGGCTGAGAAGTAAATTGTTTTTACTGTAGACCTGGCTTGTGCTGCCCTGTATTAGAGATATTACAACCAGGTGACAGGCAGCGAGAGCTCCGGAGCCCATGGGGGTAGCTCAGGTCTGAACTCCTACCCCTCCATGTAGCTATGATATTGCACACAAGTGATTATCTTCTCTGTATCTTCAAACAGTACTGATGGAAGTCTGCCTCATTTGAAATTGTGAAAATGAGTCACTCACAGTCAAAGTTTTAAAACCATGACGACCTATGGAAAGCATTGAGGAATTGTCTTATTACTCTGCTCCACTCTTGATCATCAGAAGGAGGACTTAGATGGTGGATGGTGAAAGTTTGAAACATTATATGTAGCTAGTTTCCATCAGAGAACCCAGTTCCCAAATTTTCTCAAACCCTCACCATTTGGTTCTCCCCTTGTAACTAGAGATGAAGAGCTCCAGGATGCGTGGATTTGTCTTAGAGATTTCTCCCACAAAGAGTATCAGTTGCTGGCTCCTTCACTTTCTGGTGCACATGCTGGGTTGGAACCTCTCTGATAGATACCCTTGAGTCTACTGTGCTTTTTCCTACACTTTGATTTATCTGAGTCTATAGAAACTTAGCATTCCTGTACCAGAGCAAATCTCAGTCTTCACCCTGAAAACATACCTCTAATATACAAGTACATGCTTGGAACTGCCACATTAAAGCAAAATCTCTCTCAGAATCAGAAGATCAATTAGCAGATGCATCATGTTGATGTTTACTCTGCTGTTGTCAACTTTTCTTTATTGGAACTGACTTCCCTGCCTTCATGAGAACCATTAGTGCCAGACAGAAAAGACAGAACTTTGCATCTTACAAGTCAATGAGCTCTCATTTCCGAGCAGGGCCTAGGCTCACCAGTATTTACATAAAGTCCCAGTTATAATCAAGTCCTAACAAATGACTTGCCTAAACAATAGAACTGCAAATAAGTCCTTACATGTTGAATGTGCTTATTGTTCTGTCTTGTTTGCAAACAAGTACACTGTGAGATTTTGATTATTTCAGAACTTGGGAAAATAAAATGGTCTTCTAGCCTGATTGAGCATTAGTTGATTTTTCTGATTCCTGGAGAAATGCTCAACTTTTTTGGAAGAGCATATCTTGGGCATCCTAAACTCCAAGCTTGGAACAAGCCTTGGATAAAGAAGGCAGATAGGAAGAACATGAAGTGGGAGCCTGCACATGAACAACTCACTACCTGCAGTCTCTCTCTGATGAGCTCCCAGTTTGTCCTCACCTCTGTGTAAAGGCTCTCCCCTAATTATATGGCAACAAATTCAACAGAATTGTTTCTCTGCTTATACAAAATGTAGTTACTTGGATTTTATGTTTCGGCTTCTGTAGGAGACATAGGGAGAAAGCCAAGTGTTTTTCTTCTCTCTTACATAGTCATTCAACACACTTCTTTATTTTCTTCTGATACCAGATGCCTAGGGTTCTTTTCCCCACACACTGCATTCCTCCAATGAATATCAGCAGGGTGTCCTTCAGTTAACTAACCTCTGAAACTATACCTGGAGACAGCATCAGATCCTACAGTCAAGGCTCAGTCCCACTAGACTGCCCCCTACTTCCTATACCAATCAAAAGTACCCGGTTGTGGTCTGTGCTTCCAAACTACTGGCTATAAATTGGAGTTCTTTCAGTTTCCTTCTTTCAATTTAGATTAATTTGCTACACAGCTTAGGGAAACCCTTTACTATAAAGGATATTCCAACGGATACAGCTAAATAGCCATTGGAAGAGCAGCGTAGGGTGAAGCATGTGGGAACAGGCTTGCAGCTCCCTGCCCTCCCAGCGAGCCACCCTTAAAGAACATCCAGTCTGGGTTTCTGCCCTGATTCTGCCACTTGTTGTGTGACTTCAGACAACACAGTCGCTTCTCTAGACTTCAGCTCCTTTAGGATGGTCAGGTCTGCTGAGATTGCCCTAAGGGATTGTTACAAGACTCAAACAGGCTAATACGTTAGAAAATTCTCAGAAGGTGCAAAACATAGCACAAAATAGAAGGCATTTTCACAGTGGCATGTGAGGTTAATTCCTGTTAAATGCTCTGAGGAGGAAGCATAAAATAAGAATTTAAAATGAACAGATGCAGAAAACGACAACTATTTTATGATTTCACTTGTATGAGATTCCCAGAATAGCAAATTTAGAGACAGTGGGGAGAAGGGAAAGTGGGGATAAGGGTTTAGGGGGGTGAGTGTGAACTGGGACAGAGTTTCTGTTTAGGATGATAAGTTCTGGAGATGCATGGTGGTGATGGGTGTGCTACAGTGTGAATATACGTAATGCCATTGAACTGAGCGCTTTAAAATGCTTGATTTTATGTCCTTTGAGTTTCATCAGAATTGTAAAGAGAAGAGAAAGATGTGGGTTTCCCCAGCAGAGTTGGTCCGGGGGACTTGTTGGAAGAGCACAGGGAGGGAACAGCTCACTGTCTTCCCTAGAGCTAGGAGCCATCTGAGGCCAGAGTCACAACCAACCAGCTTTCCCAGGGGTGCAGACTCCAGCTGCCCTCTGGTTATATTTGAGGGAAGTAGGGGGGCATGCCTCATTTTAACCCATAAAAGCTTAAATTTCAAACTTCTGGTTTCTAATGTATAGTAGCCAACTGTTTTCTCATGTAAACAGAGCAATAGGCTATTTACTAAACCAGCAGAAAGGGTTGAAAGCAAATATATATATATATATATATACATAAAAGATGCCCCCGCTAAGAGGAAAAGAAAGCAGAGGTAATATATACTAGACAAGATTGAACTCACAGTGAAAATCATTAAAGGAGGAAACAGGGATATTTTCTGTTGATAAGGAAGGTTAAGCCCATGCTCTCATGTGCTTAGCAACGCAGCTTCCACATATGTTAAGACCAGAAGGGACTGATCTGTCCATGTTAGAGCTTTGCACACCCTTCAGATATTAATCAAGTATATAAAGACATGTCTTCCCCAAAAGAGTCCCCAAAACCCACATTTTCAGAAATTTAAAAGCACAATTCTATGCAATCCATGGATCAAAGAAGAAATTGTACTGACATTTTTGAAATGCTAGGAAGTGAATGACCAAGAAAATGTAAAACATCAAAATCAATGTATTTTTGCTAAAGCATTACTCAGAACGTCAGAATATCGATATGAAAAATGAAAAGATTACATGTTAGTAAATTGGCATACATTAGAATAAAAACAGCAGCAAGGAAAGCAGAAGGAAAGAAATTATGAAATTACCAAGAAAGATCTAACCAGGGAGGAAGCATGTGTCAGTATATCTTAATTGTCAGCTTGAGTGGATTGAGAGACTCCTGGATAGGTGACTGGATGCGGGCACGGTACTCATCAGTGGGTTAACCCACTGGTGTTTATAGCTGGATGTGCTGGTAGGAGTTGGGGCCCTGTTGGAGGAGGCAGGTCATTGGGGCCGAGCCTTTGGAGGGCATTGGTCTCGAGCTGATTCTCTTCCCCTGTGCTCTGCCTCTTGGCTGCCATAAAGTGAGAAGCTTTGTTCTACCACACCCTTTTATAACACACTTCCTGCCTTGCAGCCAACCATAGCTTGGATCCTCTGAAACTGTGAGCCCAAATAAACCCTTTCTCTTTTAAATTGCAGGTGTTAGGTATTTTGTCCCAGTAACAGGAAACCTAATCAATACAACCCACACAAGCAACACGTGTTTTAAAATTTAAACAATGCCGGGTGTGGTGGCGCACGCCTGTAATACCAGCACTTGGGAGGCTGAGACAGGAGGATCATTGTGAATTTGAGACCAGCCTGGGCTACAAAGTGAGCTCAAGGCCAGCCTGAATGGCAGAGTGAGACCCTGTCTCAAAAAGACAAGGGCCGGGGATCTAGCTTAGCGGTCTAAGTGCCTGTCTGGCAAGCGCAAGGTTGTGAGTTCAATCCCTGGTGCTGCAAAAAATAAATAAAATAAAATAAAATAAAATAAAATAAAATAAAATTTGACAAACATATGGCAAGACTGATTGAAGAAGTGATAAAAGGAGATAGGAGTTGCAATAAGAACTCTTAGGTATAAAAGGAGGAATATAATTATCATGATAGTTAAGATTTCAAAAATTGAAAGAATACTTTGATATAAATGGTATTCTTGATTCCATGATGTCGGAAAATAAGTGAAAACGACACTTTTTAGAAATATATTAATAATTATGAATTTAAAAAATCAGAATGAACCTACTAAATAAATGAAATCAGAGTAAAAATTTTCTCCACAAAGGCCTCTGAGAATCAGCTATCCTGACAAGTGAGTTTTAACAGACCTTTGAATAATAAATAGATTGTCCCTCTCTTATATAAACCTTTTTCCTGCCGAAGTAAGTCAATAGAAAAAGTTCCACAACTCCTTTCACAAAGTTAGCATCACATTGACATGAGACCAGACAAGGATGTTTAGGAAGAGGAAAACTAGCCAATCTGCAGTGATCCTCAGCCCCCTAATTCTTCTGCTATTCTCATCTCCTTAGACTGCTCTTGCAGCCCAGCATGATCTATTTAAAGTATAAGCCAGATGACATCAGTCTTCTGTGCAAATGTCTCCTTCTGCATAGCAAATCCTGCAGGCCCTTTGCACCTGGTCCTCACCTATGTCTCCATCCTGCCCTCTATGATTGACTGCTCAGCACCCTTGCTGCTCCCACACTAAGAGTGCTCTGTCTCAGGGCCTTTGCACCAGCTACCCCTCAATGTTCATATGTCTCACTCCCCACCTTTTGCCAGCCTCTGCTTAAATGCACATCATCAGAGTGGCTGACCACTTTAATTAAGATGCCAGTCACTCACTACTTCATTTCCCAATTACTTTTGGCATAGTAATTAGCAGTGTCTCTTTCGGTAAATATTTAGTGTGTATTTATAATTGTTTCCCTCTTTAAATTTTAAGTCTGGAGGAAAAGAAAGGGCTTCATCTTGTCTCCTGATGAATCCTAATGTCCTGGAACAGTCCCTGATATATTACTGGCTATCTTAGTTATGTTTTTTTATTGCCAAGGCAAAATATCCAATACCCACAGTGAAAGGAGTTT
>RJWT010034607.1:0-13659 GCA_004365215.1 Cuniculus paca
TGCTGCTACTAGAAAACAGGTGGAATGAAGTGCTTCAGCCCAGTCCCACCGTCACCTCAGGTGCTAGTTCGGTGAGGTGCAGCTTTCGGAGAGCAGCGGCCACCCTGCCCCTCCAGCTCAGAGTTGCCTTCATCAGGACTCCAAGGCTGAGCAGAAGCACTGGAGGTGCAGGAGGAATGAAGAGCAGCCTGTTCTTGAAAATGCGAGCCACTGGGCAATGGACTGGACCGCGCCTCGGGGAAAGGGAAGAACACTCTTGGGTGGGGCGGGGCTGGGCAGGGTCTTGCAAGCACCTAGGCCAGAGACACAGAGACACGCGGGGTTTGGAATGCTGCGTGCCCGGGTCTTGGAGCAGCAGGCCCTCGGGTTCTGTGGTTGGGCTGGGTGAGCGGAGGCCTACAGGGGCCTCTGGGGCAGCGCTGTGCTGTCTTCAGCTCCGGGCCTCCAGGGCTCCAGCCAGGCTGCGGTGGGTTTGAGTTGGGAGAAAGTCAGCTAGCAAAGTGTTTTATGAAACTTTGGCCTTAGGCGCCTGGGTAACAGCGACCACAGCTTTGCAGGGTTATTTGCCTTCCCTTTGTCTAGCATTCCAAATTCTAGAGTTGACTCTTTTGAATGATTAGGATGTTAACTGCTAAAACATCTTTCTTCAGAGTTACAGGACCAGAACATCTGGTGACCTTCAGTTTGCATCAGATTATGTGACACAGTAATGCTTATTGTTTAGTGCAGGACATCAGTTAAAACAAAGCAGGTAAATTGCTGTGAGATTTAGCTTGCAGAAGAGGAGAGTGTCTAAGGAACTGCAGGAACTAGCCCCAGAAAGTCCAGGTGCACACGGATGGTCCCACAGAAAGGAGGAAAAATTCAGATATATTCCTGGGTGACATGTAGCCTTCCTACCATTGCCTCTCTGTTTCTGCATTCCCTACCTGTAAAATCCCCTTGTACCTGTGAGCTCCCTAAGGTAGAGCTTGAAGAAGGATAATCCCTCCATCTTCTTAGGGCCAACTGTTGAAGATTGATCCCCTTCTCAGCAACTCTCTTCTCCTGAGTATTGGCTTTTAAGTGAAGTGCAGTCAGATCTGGATCCAGCAGCAGGTCCTGTTAGGGAAGAAGAGGACTGGGGTCCTGTGCTGTTTGGGGGTTTCTTCCCTCTACAAATCCTTCTCAGATCATCACCCCACTCCTAACCTTCAGCCAGCTCACTCAGTGTTCCTCCAGAGGAATGTGACTTCCTACCTCCCGAGGTACTTTTGCCAAGGATTTAAGTGGATCTCTGAACCACTTCCGCAGCCTGTAAATTCACCCAGACTCGGCTCACTTTTCCTGCTGCCCTCCCCTTCCTTCCTGGGGCAGTCATTCACAGCTTTTCAGAACAGCAGTACAGCAGGAAGGGGTGACAGGCAAGGCACTGAAGGGTCTGAGGAGGCCATGGCTTATGTGGCATGACTACTGTTCTTGTCCCCTCTATGTTTTTATTTTTGTTTTTTTGCTACCAGAAATCAAGCTCACAACTTTGCGCTTGACAGGCAGGTGCTTTGCTGCTGGGCTATATCCCCAGTCCTTCTCCTCCCTTTAAAACATCAAAGAGCAGCCGGGCGTGGTGGCGCACTCCTGTAATCCCAGCACTTGGGAGGCTGAGGCAGGAGGATCACTGCAAGTTCGAGACCAGCGCGGCCTACAAAGTGAGCTCAAGGCCAGCCGAATGGCATAGAGAGACCCTGTCTCAAAAAGACCACAAATAAATAAATAAATAATCAAAGAGCTCTCATCTAGAACTGTGTTCATCCCTTTAACACTGTGTCTCCGCCTAAATCATCACAACACCACCACAGAATAGGTGACATTGTCTCCATTCCCCGCGCCTGGTCAAGTCACAGTCAAACCTCTAGAGTACAGCAATAAGCCCCTTGCCAGCTACTTACTTTTCTTTGAGGTGTTCTCATCATGGACCCCTTTGTTCGTGACTATCAGACCCATCTGTCTGCATTCACTTGTTAAGTGTGTCCTGTGTGCCAGTGGGGTACATGCATCCCCAGGAGACCCCGGAGGGAAGACACGGAAAGGTGCTCTGAAATGTCTACATAATAAGGTAAAGAAATACAGATTGTAGGTGTGCAGAGGAGGAAAGGGGACATCTTTTGTGAAATCAAGTGTCTTGTGAAGCAGTGACTTCATGGATGACAAGGTATTTGAACCTGGGCTTCCAGGACAGTGATGTGTGGACATATGATGGTGAAGAGGGGACTAAGAAAGGGGAAACAGGAATTGTGTTTTTTTCCTACTAAATCATCTAAAAGTTGCAGACTTCATGACATCTTAACCCCAAATAATTCAACATGCAAATCCTAGAACATGAGCAATCTCCCAGAAGCCACAGAATCATTCACAGCAGGAAAAGCAGTTGTCTCTTAGAATCCACGGGAGACTGGCTCCAGACCCTTCCCCACAGACACCAATATCTGCAGATGTTCAAGTCCCTTACAAAAAAATGATGTTTGCACAAAACCTTCACACAACCTCTTACTTAAATCATCTCTAAATTACTTATAATATTTAACACAATGCAAACGCTATGTAAATAATTGTTATACTGTATTGTTTAGGGAATCATGACAAGAAAGTCTTTCTACTTGTTCAGTACAAATGCAGATTTTCCCCCCAAATATTTTCAATTCAGGGCCAGTTGAGTCCACAGATGTGGAACCCATGGAAATGGAAGGTTGACTGTAGGCAGGGATAAAAAGTCTTTCCTGATGGAGCCCAGAACCAGTCCTGCCTGGATCACACACTGTATTAGGTAGTCATGACTCTGTAACGCCTTTTAAAATCTAAAACTGTGGCTGTTTAGTCCTTCCCTTCCCTCTCTGCCCTCCCTTCTTCTCCCCTCCTTTTCTTGCTTGCCTTTTTTGTACTGTATCACATCAATCACCATTCTTGAAGAGTCTGGGCCAGCTGTTCTACAGAATGACCCTTGACTTGTGTTGTCTAATTACTTCCTCATAATTAGACTCTGGTTATAACTCGGGGAGGAATGTTACATCTTTCTCAAGGTGATCACCTCAGGAGATAACTGTGGTCAGCTGGTTTCATAATTTGAGATGTTAACTTGGACCGTTTGGCTGGGGTGGAGTCCAGCAGATTTTTTCCATTTTAAAGATGGTACGGACACTTTATTTTATTTTATTTTATTTTTTGGTGGTGATACTGGAGATTGTACCTAGGGCCTTTGCACTGGGCTACATCTCCAACCCTTTTTAATTTTCTTTTTATTGTGAGAAGGGCCAAAGTCAGGCTGCCCAGGCTAGACTACAGCTTGCTGTCCTTGTCCACCTCAGTGCCAGAACATTTCGAGACCCTGGTTTCTTTTAGTGTGTGATGGTGTCTAGAAGTTGAGATCGGGATGCGAGATGTACTCAAGGCAACTAGACTCATTTTTTTTTTCAGCCCTGATAGTCTTCAGAGTTAAGAAACAGAAATTTTTCCAAGTCATGAGTTTATCCTGACCCTGTGACTAATTCAACAACTCGGTTCTTCTGCCTCTGTATTCCATATTTGTATTTCCCTTTTCCCAAAGGAAAACTCTATTCTTAGTAGCATCAATGTATTTTTTAATCTATCTTAAACAAAAACCAATTTTATTATTGTTATTTCTATACTACTGCCAAATACAAATATACTTAATACAGTTAAAGATTTCTTTGCATTTCCTTTTATTCTTTAACCCAATGGTGATTTTTAGAATACTAAAAAGATACTTGGATGTTTTCCTTTTGATGTTGTCCATGTTATCAATTTGATATATAACTATGGTAGTTTGCTTTTGGTTCTATTCAATTTTAGAGTTTTATACTTTAAAAATTTTTAATATGTAAAATATTAACATGGTTAAAATCAAATCAAACACATGCTTGGAGAATGCTCAAAATCAGAGATGTGCCCAGAGAAATCCTATTCCTATCTTCCACCTTCTCCCATTAATAACTGGTAACTCTGACTACTGCCTTATTTTTTGTATTTCTTTTTGTAGTTATCAGATACATATATTTATTTCTAACTCCCCTTCTTGAATAAGGTAATACTCTATGTACTCTTTTGAATATTGCTTTTGTCATTTAACCATTTATGTGAAAAATCAGTTCATAGAGAACACCCCTGTTCTTTTTTAACAGCTACATAGTACTCCATGAGGTATACAGTGCATTAGTTATATAAGTGTGGCCAGGGAAAGACCCTTTGATAGGATGACATTTGCACATCGACTTCTGGAAGTTCGAGTGCAGGCCCTGAGGCTGTCCCGGGGAGTAGAAACAGTCCATGGTGTGGTAGGCAGGAAGCAGCAAGCAAGCAGGCAGCAAGCCTGCCTTTTCCTGTTGTGCCATCCACACCCAGGTTGGAGTTTTTGTCTTCAGTAAATTCATTCATCCATACCCAGAACTATGATAATTCCTGTCAGTGAATGTAACACACAGGGCGGGGCGGGGGATGGGATCAGCAGGGACCACCAGGCTTATGTAAAGATAACATGATGTGTAATTTATTGTGCGTGGGTGCAGGCAGGCAGAGAGCAATAAGACCATCCGCAAAAAGAAGTGTGTCCTCTTTATAGTATGGAGAGAAGGTGGGGGACATTAGGCAGGAAGATTTTTTTTTTTTTTCGGCACCGGGGATTGAACTCATGGCCTCCAGCTGGCCAAGCAGGTGCTTAGGCCTCTGAGCTAGATCCCCGGCCCCTTTTTTTTTTTTTTTAGGCAGGAAGATTTTAATAAACATCTGTGATCAGAGTTCTCTGGCAGTCTTACACCTCAGTGGGCAGAATCCTTGACAGCCCAGTGTAAATTTTCAGGTGTCTCCAGATGTCCCCAGGACCTATAAAATTCCTTGTCTTATCTCCTTCACAACATCCTGTGCTGAATTCCCTACTGAAAGTAGTGTTTCTGCTGGCAGGCAGGTTGGGGGCTGGGAGAGTCAGATCCCATTCAAACCTTACAGTGGTCTGATTTAGTATAGTATCGTACACACGCCCTTAATCCCAGTATCATGCACAATATATCCAGCCAGCTCCAAAAAAGGCTTGTCTATGAGTGCATGAGGCTTTGGGGGTGATATAGGGGAATGAAACTCCCAACCTACTATATGTCCGGGACGAGTTCGTGCTCTCTAAAATCGAAGAATGAATTTTAGGAACAATGGAGGTTAAGAGCAGAATATATTTATTGAGAGAAAGAAAGCTTCTGTCTGTAAGAGAGACAGAAGTGGTCCCGAGCGGGTTGCCAAACACTGTCTTTTCTAGGGACTTTTATAGAGCAAAATCATGAGGCGAGATAGGTCCAAGGTGGGGAAAACCTGGGAACTTGCAAGATCAGCATAAGGTGGAACAGAACTATGGTTAACCAATAAGATTAATTGCTCAGGTAAAATTGATTAAATCCAGAACAAATGGGCAAGTGAGTCACGTCGCAAGCTAGCATGCTTAAAGAGCAGTGAATCTTCCCTTAGGGGGTTTGGATGGTGACTCCTGGCTTTCTCAGGGTAATAGAGACCTATTTAGAATATCAGTCCTTAGGAAGTGGATGCATTTGTTTGATCTTTTGTCTTGAGGCCTGGCCCACAGCAGGAGGTGTCTGTCTCCCCAACAGTTGCAGGGTATCTGGCCTTCTGCACTGGCTCCTTCAAGGACCTAGCCCTATCTGACTGCCTATAATATTTCTGTCTAACTCAGTTGCCTGTAAAAGGGGGATATCTAGATACAAGCCATAACAACCTAGAAGCACTTTGTTCTTTTTTTTGCCACACGGGGGAATGGAACTCGTGACCTCATGCTTGCCAGGCAGGCTCTTAGGCTACTGAGCTAAATTGCTGGCCCTTGTCTTTTTGAGACAGGGTCTCGCTATGCCGATCAGACTGGCCTTGAGCTCACTATGTAGACCAGGCTGGTCTCGAACTCACAATGATCCTCCTGTCTCAGCCTCCCGAGTGCTGGGATTACAGGCGTGTGCCACCAGGCCTGGCTAATAAGAAGCACTTTTGAAAACTTTAGATCTAGTAATTTGTTTTATTGACTTCTTGTCACTCCAGTATTTCTTTAGTATATCCAAACTTGGAGGTTAGCTGTTGGTATCTCTGTCTAATGCAGAAATTTATATACATACATCAGTCCTTCTTTGCATGAGTTTTCTGCCTTTCATTCCACACCCCCTCAGATTCTTTCTTCCCCAGCATAGAAGGTTTTTTTTGAACATTTTATGTTTTCAGGTTGACCAGTAGCTTGTACTTGAGGACAGTCCCTCAGATTCTGCAGTCACAAAACAAGCCCTCTATCTCAGGGCTGTAAGTGCAACCAGGATACAACCCTTGCCCTTTTCCCAGAAAAGCTTACATTTGCAAACAAAGCATGACTATAAGATAATTAATCTGTCCCTAGGAATAAAATGTTTTAGCCATTTTTCTTTGGAGATGGCTTTTAATACCTGCCCACCAACCTCAGAGGGAAATGCCTCTTAGTTACCTCATAGGTACAGGTTCACTTCTTAGACCCGGCTCCTTTAAAATTCCTTTCCTTTGTGCCCTTTGTCCTTCACTTTCTCGTCTGCTGCTGGTGGCATCTAATGCCATGGGCCAGGGGCTCAAAGTAAAACCAGTGTAAGTAAAGACATCTTGGATAGAGATCCTGAAATAAATTTATATCTGTTCCTTACCCAACTGGGGCCAATAGTTTAAATCTTTTGTTTAAACTGTCAGGCACCTTTGTGACCCTGATTTGTTTTACTGACCATATATCCATTGGAGGGATCCAGATTGTTCTGATAGGCTTATTCTTAGGAAATGGACCCATATTGGATCCTAGTGACCTTCATTTCCTTCATAATGTCCTCCAAAATATCCTTTGAGATTAGATCCTGAATTTCTACTGGGCTCTCTGGTCTTTAGTTTCTTGAACATTTCCCCACTTAATAGTTAAGATCTTGAAGAAAAAAGGAAATTGAATATATACATTTAGAAAATAGTAAGGAATTTAGACTAATAAGAAACTAATGAGGCTGTCCCATCATAAATTGGTTGCAATAGAGTTTCCCAGCCAGGAACAGAATATCTACAAAATAGCAGATTTTAAATGAATTTTAATGAAAAGATCAATAGTGTGTTGAATTATCTTGAATCAGACTTGGAGGATAGATTTTAAAGACTCACAAGAGTTTTAAATAGTGCTAGTAAGGACTTTACTCCCCAAGGAGTGCTGTAGATCTCTGTATATCCTGTCAAGGACAAAACGTCAAAGGTAAGTGTGCCTTTGAGTGTCATGAGATGGAGGCATTTTGAAAGGACAGGCTGGAGTAGTGCTGCCAAATGGAAATACAATATGGAACAAGTAAGTTAATGTTAATAATACATTTTTTAACTTACTACGTTCACAATATTTTCATTTCAATATGTAGTTAACATAAAAATATTAATGAGAGACTTTATATTCTACTTTTTCTTATTAAGTCTGCAGACTCAGGTATATCTTGTACACTCAAGCACATCTCAATTTAGGCTACTAACATTTCATCTGCACATTTCACCATTTCATAGACCCAAAGGGAAACTTCCCAGGAAAACAGGAAGATTTTAAGTGCAAGAATCAAAAAGTATTTTAGCATGCCAGAAGACAAGAAAGTGCTGAAGGAAGCTGACTTAGAGAACCAGCAGCTCAATTTTAGATAAGCCATCCTAGAGACAGACCAACCACCAAAGAGTGCTTGAGAGGCAGATTCTGGGGACACTGTGGGTTGGGCCCAGGGCTTGTTTTCTGGAAAGAGATGGTTACAGTTTCCATTCAAAGTGGAGGGAAGGAGGGAGGGGAGCTATGTCATTGTGGTTGAAACCACTAGAATTCTGCCTTTATCCATCACAGAAAAGCAAAATCACTAACTGCACTGTCTCAAGGCAGAACTGGCAAGGGAAGACAATGGTTTATCCCAGCTAATATTCCAAAGCCTACTTGCTGAGTCTAGATACTAACTCTTCTCACTAGCTGAGTGACTGTGATCAACTTCAGTACTTCTCTGAGCCCACTCTTTTCCTCTGTAACCTGGGATGTTCT
Organism: Cuniculus paca; assembly: GCA_004365215.1. NCBI lineage: Eukaryota > Metazoa > Chordata > Mammalia > Rodentia > Cuniculidae > Cuniculus > Cuniculus paca. The sequence continues at coordinate 8,087 of RJWT010034607.1, forward strand.
TTCCCAAACACTCTAAGGCTCATGACCTTACATCTTCTAGGTTCAGCTCAGACACCAACTTATGACCTCCTACATTCAATAGTCATGTTTTTCCTCACTATTATGCATTACCCCACACCCTACACCTTATTTCTCCCAGTAGCACTTAACACTATCACCATAGAAGATATCTACTGTTTCGATTATTGTATTCTCCTCTTCCTGTAGTGTAGAGTACAAGAGGGCAGAGATTTTATCTGTTTTGCTCATTACTGTGCCCAGACTGTGTATTACAGTGCCTGGCACATACAAAGGGCTCCTTGTATTGATGAATGAGTAAAAGAATAATAAAGACTACCTTATAGAGTTGAGTAGAGGATTAAGTGAGTTAATATGTATAAAGCTCTTGGAATAAGTGCTTGGCACATAGTCCTCAGTAAATGTTTGAGCTCCTGTTAAATATTCTTAAGGCTGAGCTGGCCTTGGGCTTACTGGATTGGATTTATTAAAAGCCAGAGTGAAAAAGCAAGCTACCTCAAACTTGTTTGAGTAAGGAGACTTAGTTCCTCTTCTGTATTATCTACTTGCTTGGTGAGCATATTTCCTATCCCCAAAATAGGAACTGGCTAACCAGAAAGTTTACAAATTTAATAGACAGACTACTTGATATCAATACTGGCCTAGAAATTTTAGGAGATGGTGGTTCCTTCATCCTGTAACTAACTGTATGTGCCTGTGAAAAGAGAGGCTTTGCTTCTCAGATGGCCGCATTTTCTGAACTTCCAGGCGAGCCTAAACTTAAAATACTCTGTGATAGGAAGATGCCGTTCAGTGCAGTGGGAGGAGCAAGGCTGCGATCACAAACCCACAGCTGGAGAAGAAACACATCTGCTCATTTGAAAACAAAAAAATTGCCCTACAGCCCTGCTACCTCAGGGCTAGAATGAAACCAATGCAATCACGTTAATGATTTCTATATTCCGGGGGACTGCAATTTTTAGAAGACTTTCTTCTTTTTGTCAAATGATTTTTTTTTAAATCTTAACTGCTAAAATCTGTAGGCAGTGTGGAGCCTGAAAACAGAAATATTTTAAAATTACATTGTTCCTGTCCACCAAGCCATGAGCACCTCTTGTCAACCAGTACCTTCTACCATGGACTTCTGCCTTAGAGCCAGCCAAGGATGGGCTGAAACCTCTGAAGACTGTGAGCCCAAGTAAAATCTTTCTTCCTTTCAGTTGTGTATGCCTGGTACTGTCAGAGATGAAGAAGTGACTAAGACACACACTAACAATATCCCAAAGTCAGCATGGTCTAGCTCAGACCTAGCCCCCTGCTGTGTTTCAGTTACAAGAAATGATCACCAACCACCAGGGGAGAACCAGAGCTCTGAGTCCCCTGCTGTGCCCCATTCAGTCACTCACTCATCTAGCCCTTTCGAGACATCTCCCCAGCACCATGCCACCTCCTGTCCAGGCCACCACCACTAGCTGCCAGTGATCACCCAGACCACCTCCTGCCTGGTCTTTTGCTGTCTAGTCTTACCCCTCCACCAGTCTTCTGCACCACAGCCAGAAAAGATAGACATTTGACTATGTAAAGATTTAGAGCCTTTGTATGGAAGATATCCGTTAAATAAAGTCAGTAGGCAAAGGCTAGATCTGAAGAAAGCATAATACTGATAAAATTTTTTACTTTGTAATGAATGCTGAGGTTTTGACAATAAAAAGACAAGCAAACTGATAAAAAAAATCAGGCGAAGAATATGAAAAGACATTTCTCAGAAAAGGACATTCAAATCATCAACAAACAGAAAAAATGCTTAAATTTCTAAAGGTCAAGAAAGTGTAAATTAAAATAACAATGAAATGTCATTTTGTATGTAATAGCTTAAAGTGAAAAAATTACCTAATACTGGTAGGAGTACAAATTAAATGTGAGTTAGGCATTACTGATAGAAATGGAAATCACAAAAGTCTTTTTTGTTAGTAGTGTGGCAGCTTCAAAATACAAAAAAAAAATCTATTTGCCCTTTGATTTTAGCAATCCCACCCCACCCCCAATCCTGGGACAGCGTCACATAAATATGAAACCGTAAATACAGAAGGGCATATACACAAGGGTAGTTAGTTATTTACTGGGATGCTGCAGTAGGCAAAAGAAGTGTTCATCAGTGATTGATGGTAGGTTAATTATGGTTCATTTATACCCTGGAATATGGTGTAGTCATTAAAAAATGAAGTGTATGTATACCAGTTAATTTAGTGGGACTCATTAATATGCAAAAGTCAAGATATACAGAAGTATACAGAACATGGTTTTAATGAAGCAATGGCCAATCTTATTTACATATGTGCATTATATATGCTATACCTCTGTCTGCATGTGACTGTATGAGCAGTCGGGAAAGTACTGAAGGCTGTATCTTGGGTTGTTAATGTCAATTATAAAACCGAAGGTTGCTAAAAGGGTTGGGAAAGAGGGTAAGGCATCTAAGCTGCCCCACAAAAGTTTCAGATAAGACTACTCAAAACACATATATGACTATTTCTTTAAAATTATATATATATATATATATATATATATATATATATATATAATTATATATATATATGAGGGGCGCCAAAAATGTATATACACTCATCCTTTAGGAAAAGAAAAACTTGAGTAAATATTTTAATACTAAGATTATTGCATCATCATGAGATTAATACAAGTTACCTTTGGCCTCTCCAATTACAAGAGGTGCTCAAAGGGGAGGCCATTAGCTTCCAGATATTTATTAGTACAGCGAACTGCTGCTTGGGTAACCTTGGTCACTGAGATTACTGCACATGCATTTCAATTTCTTCGCTAAGGGCCGGCAGCACAGTGGGTTTTCTGTCATGTTATGGCACTCTCTAGGGTCTGCCACACGGGAGTAACACCATCTGTTGAAAAATTTGTGTGTATTTTTAAATATAATTTTTAAAGAAAGAATTAATCTTGTTTTGTCGCTATCCTGTTTAAAACTCTTCAGTGGCTTTCTTATCGCAAAATAAAGACCATAATTTTGTCTGTTAAGAGGCCAGGCATGGTGATGCACGCCTGTGATCCTAGCACTTGGGAGGCTGAGGCAGGAGGATTGTTGCAAGTTTGAGACCAGCCTGAGCTGCAAAGTGAGTTCAAGGCCAGACCAAACTGCATAGCATAGTAAGACCCTGTCTCAAAAAGATCCCCCCCCAAAAAAACGCGTTCAGGGCCACCTCTGCCTGGGTACCCAGTCCTGCTCTCCTTGCCTTTCTCACACCAGCAACCCTCTGCCTCTGTATCTTCAAAACTTCTCTCCCCAGGGATTGGACCATGCTTCTCATGAGCTAAGGGCTATTCTGCTTTCAGAACTTGGGGAGCCCCTGCCCTGTCACCTAAGTATATCCTCTTATTCATACCTCACCCTTTTACTCAGTTGCAGCTGGGTGGGTTAATCATCACAGTTGCAGTTGGATGTTGGCTAATTATTTATGTAAAGTCTGCCTCCCCTCGTAGAGAGTAAGCCCAAAGAGAACAGATGCTCAATGAATATTTCATAAATGAATGAGGGAACCCTGCTCTTCTGGCCAGGAGCTGGGGACGTGCTTTCTGGTCCCTGTGCTGTCATCAGCTTGCTGAGAGGAACTGAGAGGCTGGCAGGCCTTGTAGAGCCTGTCTCCTCACCTGTAAAATGGTTCACACCAGTACACAAAGATGTGGCAAGGCTAAAAAGGGATGCAAGAGACTACAAATGCATAACCAGCAGAAAGTAGGCATTCTATCAAATTACCTTTCACTTTTTGTGGTACCTTGCCACTTCACCAGTGAAATGGAGGTAATTTGTTTTTATTTTAGTTTTTTTAAAGAGAAAAAACAATAAAAACAATGATACAAAATTTGAAAACAAGATAGGAGAGTAACAGTGGCTCATACATTGTGCACTGTTATCTTCAAAGTGGTTGTTCGTATTACAAGATATAAGCTTGAAAACTGAATCAAACAGTATAGGCACAAACCTTTCTTTTCAATGAACTAATAGAAATTAGTAGTATAACTATCTTAATTATCATAAATGTATATTTATTTATTTTTCCTTTTCCTTTCCTTCTTTTCTCCTTTCCCCCATCCCAATTTCTGTTTCCTTTTAAACATTTTCTTACCATTTCACAATATCTGTTGTACATTTTGGATCTTATTTACTCTTTCTGCTTCTTAAACTAGGGAGACAATATGATGTTTACACATGCAAGTCTGATTTATTTCACTCATGAGTATGGTCTCAAGTTGCATCCATTAACCTAGAAAATTCTTAAGTTTATCCTTTGTTATAGCTGAGTAGTACTCCACTGTATAAAAATGCCACATCTTTTTTATCCATTCTTTGGTTGATGGGCATTTGAATTGTTTCCAAGATTTAGCTATTACAAATTGTGCTGCTGTACACAGGGGTGCACATATATTGCTGTGGTATGATATTTTGAATTCTTCTAGGAAAATACCCAGAAGGAGAATAGCTGGGTTGAATGGGATCTCTAATTCTAGTTTTTTTAGGAATCTCCACACTTATTTCCTCAATGGTTGTACCAGTCTACACTCCCATCAACAGTGGAGAAGGGTTCCTTTTTCCCTACAGGCCTCCCAGTATTTACTATTGTTGATTTCTTGGCGATAGTCATTCTTTTGGAGTGAGATGGAATCTCTGTTGTTTTAATCTGTATCTCTTAAATGACCAATGATGTTGAACATTTTTTTCATATATTTATTAGCCATTTGTATTTCTTCATCTGAGAAGTACATATTCATCTCTGATGCCCATTTTTGGATTGGGTCTTCAAATTTGGGGCATCTGATTTTTTTTTTTCAATTCTTTATATGTTCTAGGTATAAATCCTTTGTCTGAGGGACAGTTGGCTAAAATTTTTTACTACTCTGTTGGTTGTTTTTTCACTCTGTTGGTGATTTCTTTTGCTGTGTAAAAGCTTTTTAATAAGATGACATCCCAGTTGTTGATTCTTTGAAGTGTTTTGCAGTTTGGGTTTTGTTCATGAAGTCTCTGTCTACACCTATGTCTTCAAGATTTCTACCTACTTTCTCTTCCAGTAGAGTTAGTATTTCTGTTTTAATATTTAGACCTTTGATCCATTTTGACTTTAGTTTAGTTCATGGTAACAGACACACAACATTTTTTTTTTAATTTTAAAGAGGATAAAACCAAGGAAAATAAAACAGAATAAAATCAATCAAAACAAACCAGTGTAAGTGATACAGGACTTCAAAACATTACCAAATCAACAGTACTTACCATAATGCCTTTTGTTGTCATCAAAATAGCTGCAGATAACTTTGAACATAGTAAAAATCAAACACAACAGAATAGAATAGAAAGAATAAAAACAAAACAATGGATGCAGTAAAGGACTTCAAAACAAGAAAAAAGTAAATCCAAAATGTCTACCATAATATATCTTGCTATCTTTGAAATAGCTGCTCATGCCATCGGATATAACATAATCGAACAAAACAAAAGAGAATAAAACCCAATCCAACAAAACAATGAATGATATAGGGCTTCAAAACAAGACAGT
>RJWT010034608.1:0-13643 GCA_004365215.1 Cuniculus paca
TGGAAACTCAGCAAGGATATACCAGAAATCTGAGAAAAATTGTATGTAGCTGTTATGATTTCTGTTTCAATGTCCCCTCAAAGCCTCATGCAGTCATGGAGGCAGCTGAATCTAGCATTTGTGATTGGTTTGTTGTCTAGCGCTAGGATTGCAGTGTGAGTGCTGCACCCTCTCAGGGGCAGGTAACCAGCATACGATATAAGGGAAAGATGGAGGTGTGCTTTTCCCTTTCACCCTTTTGTTCTTGTGGCTTCTGGTATATGCTTCAGCCACCATGTTGCCCTTCAGTCATGCCACCCTATCCTGGAGTCAGCTGAGTACGGACTGAAACCTCCCAAAACTGTAAGCTAAATAAATCTTTCTTCCTTCACTTTGGGTGTCAAGTATTTTGTCTCAGTAATGAGAGAAAAGTAAACAAGACAGAATTTGGCACCAGTGGAGTGGGGTCATTGCTGCAACTATACCTGACTATGTGGTTCAAGTGCCTTTGGGAATGGTTTGTGGAAAATTTGGAAAGGTTCAGAGTTGATGCCTGAATGCACAGAGCTAGAACAGCATAGGCTGTTCTGTATGAGAGATTCAGGTCAGAGTTCAGAAGACCAGAAAACCAGTAAAGATCAGGCTTGGGAGGTTTCTACTGAGAAGGACTGCATTGGTTGTTGAACTACAGACAATGTGTGTTATGGCTTGGCAGAAAGTTTGCCTGCATTTTGCTCCTGTCCACAGACTTTGCCTGAGATGGAGATTAAGGGCAATGAACTAATCTGGCAGAAGAAATTTCAAGGCAGTCAAATGTTGAGACTGTGGCATGGCTATTGTTGTGGGCTTTTAGCCAGATTTATGTTGTGAATCAAGAGCAAAGAGCGTAGCAAGATGATTTGAAACATAGTGAGTTTGGCTAGGAAAAAAGCTCCAGTATAGCTGTGGACTGCAAAGATGGAACTGAGATCTCTATTGTTAAGAAAGAACAGGAAAATATAAAAGTCAGCCTTAGGGCATCACAGGCAGCAGCAGGTCCCCATGTTTTGCAGTCTCATAACTGCAAAAGTGAAAGACTTTGCTTGGAGGAGAAAGCTACAGAGTGCCATGTTCCAGAATGGCAGCAGTGGCTACACTAGGTTCCAGAATGGCGGTGGCATAGAAAATTTGTTCCTCGCTATCAGGTTCAGAGTTCCCAGCAATCCAGACACTTGACCCCTACAGCTAAGAGAGAGGAAAGCCTAGCTACTGGCAGCATACCTTGGCATCATTCACATGGGGCTTGTTTTAGGTGCATATAGAATGCATGAGTTCTGAGGTTAATAAAGCTTCCACCCCTGGGAGGCCAGGCAGTGTGCCCTTAAGATGGCAGTGTGTGAAGCTGTGAGTGTGAAACCAGAGGTGCAATGAAGAACCTAGAAACTTGGAAAAGCCAGGAGTGTGGATTGTAAGGAGGGAGCAATGTGGGCCTAGGAGAGAAGCCATGGGAGCTACAACCACTAGAAGTGTCAGGGAGGTAGAGTCATTCAAGCCTTTTGGAGCTCACAACAAGATTGTTTCAGATGCCGAGCATGGAACTCCAGGACTTAATGTTTGCCCTGCTGGATTTTGGACTAGTTTTGGTTCCATCCTTTGTATCCCCCGGTTTGTACCTTTTTAAATGATAATGCCTCTACCATTGTTATGTTGGAAGTGTTTAACTTTGTTTCATTTGTACAAGGGTTTACAACTAAGAGTTTGCCTTAGATCTTGGAGGACTTGGGTCTTGAACTTTTCAGCAGTGCTGGAACTGTTAGGAATTTGGCAACTCTTAGAGATAGGCTAAATGTCTTTTACATAAAGGATGTACATGAGTTTTTGGGGGGCCAGGGTTGCAATGTTATGGTTTGTGTTTAAATCCCCCCCCAAAGCCTCATGAAGTCATGGAGGCATCTGAATCTAGCATTTGTGATTGGTTTGTTGTGTAGCACTGGGATTGGTGGTGTGAGTGCTGCACTCGCCCAGAGGTGGAGCCGGCATACAATATAAGGGAAGGAAGGAGATGTGCTTTTCTCTTTTGCCCTTCGGCTTTGTGGCTTCCGGTATCTGCCACAGCCACCATGTTGCCCCTCAGCCATGCCACCCTGCCTTGGAGCCAGGTGAATATGGACTGAAACCTCCTAAAACTGTAAGTTAAATAAACCTTTCCTTCCTTCATTTTGGGTGTCAAGTATTTTGTCCCAGCAACAAGAGAAAAGTAACCAAGACAGTGGCTCTCCAGAAGAATGGGAACTGAATAGCATGAATGTTGTGAATAGTGGAACTTTATAGGTGACTGCAAAGGTATATCAAATCCTAGTACCTCACTCCCTCCAGTTACACTCAGCTGCCAGAACAGAGGCAGCTGAGTGTAGGATTTAACTGTGTGTTTGGTTTAGCTTATAACAGAAACAATAACTGAGGGCCAAGGGACTTGAGGGCTTGTCATTTTAAGGGCAAGATAGTACTGACATCCTCCTCCTATACCTACATTTTAATGGATTCTGTCATTTATCTCTTCATAAGTATACCTGAAGTATCTAAGAATATAGATTTTAGTAAAATAAACTTTATATACAAGACATCTCCTTTTTGTTCTTTCAGTGTTCCCAAGGGAATTTTTTATTTGTCTCTTATATGAGATACTATCTTTAGTAATATAGCATGTCTGAAACTTCAGGTAGACACTAGAGGGGGCAGAAAGTGAAAAGGGACTCTACTACTGTAAATGAGTAAGACATCTGAAGCTATTTTTCATGGTCTAATGGTTTTAAAAACAAATCTGTCATACATATATTTTAAAAGCCCCATTAATACTTCTCTAGGCATTTTTTACTTATTCCTTTAATTAATATATTTATATATCTGCCATGTGTACAACATTGTACATGCTGAGTAAGAATCAAGGTGAACTGGGGAGAGGAGGCTGGAGCTACCATACAGACCCCAAGGTATTTGAAGTCTAAGGGGAGAGACTCATATTTACAGCAAATTATTATGCAAAGCAAGAGAAAGTCAGGTCTACAACACCTGTCCCATGACATTGAGACAATTAGAGAATCCTGAATATGGGAGCTAAAACAACTTGGAAGAGAAAGCAGCACTTCAGTCAGGCCTCAAATGAAAAGGAAAAAGAGAAGGAGTCACTGCCACGAAAGAACAGACAAGCGTAGGCCTGGCTGTGTGGATGGGGGAGGACTTCTGGGTACAGCAGAATCGTGTTTGAGGACTGAGGAGCTGGCAAGCTCCAAGGGACAGGTAACGACAAGAAGTGGTATTCTGGGTTCTCAGGTACAGGGGTTCTTACAGAGGACTTACACTGTGTGAAGCACTGGTTTTGGTGCTGCTTGTGAGACAGTTCATTTACTGTCACAGAAATGCAATAAGAGAAAGGGTTATTGCCTCCATTTCACAGATACAGAAAGTCAGGATGTACTGGGCCATCAGGTAAACCTGGGTCATACAGTAAGTGAGTCAATGCCCTGTGAGCCATTGGAACCATTAAAATATCTTAAATAATTGAGTGATATTTAATTTGTATTGCTGCTACCTTTTTCCTTGAGAAATAATGAACATAATAAAGTTAAATTCAGAACGTAAGCACTATGAATATTACAGCTGTTCTTCATCTGTGTCTAGAAGTTTTGAATATTCTAATATAGTCATATCTTTTTTGGGGTTTTTTTGGGGGGGGTTGGCTTTTCTTTATTCAATGATGTGACCGTTTCCCAAAACTATTGATTTAAGTCTTGTTTTTCTGGCATTTATCTTACAATTTAAAATAACATAACTATATATTGTTTCCAAATGCCTGATTTGGAAGTTTGTTTGTTCCTGAAATCACTTTGTCCTTCTCTTTTCTTTGTAACTTTGCACTTCATTCAGAGATAACTATGGTTGGCAGCCAAGTCATTATCGTGCAGGTTAGACTCATGTTTTGTCATGCCCTTGGAGAAATATTTACTGCCTCAAAATATTTTCCAGTTTTCTACTGAATATGCTTTATTTTCTCTGCAGAACGTCCAACTATCAATTCATTCATTAAATTTTTACCTACTTTTTCCAAATACTTATATAACTTTAGAATACCAAACTCATGAAAATGCACCCAAAAAATATAAATTTCAGTTCAACACCGTTACCACATATGTAGCATTGAAGAAAAGCATCTAATCTGGTCTAATTGCTTTAACTGTCTTCTTTAGCTCCTACAAATATCAACTCTTTTTAGTTCATTGAAATCTGGAACATTGTATGTTTCAATTCCTTGCTTTCATTTGTTTGCTTTTTGTTTTGCTTTGTTTTGTTTTGTTTTTTGTTTTAGTTGAAATCCTTGAGAAAGATATAACTGACTGTCATTTTGGCATGCCCTGTATCTATCCCTAGACTGAGATAACCCTGGGTCCCTGATCTCAGAAGACTTGCCTTCCTCTTCTCTAACAAGGACTTGGGTACAGGCACAGATGAGAGATTCTGATTCCAAGCCCAAGCTAGAGTCTCAGCATAGGGAATCCCCTGCAGTGGATTTTAAGTAGCAGAGGAACAGATTGGCTGAGGTGTCTATCACTCCCATGATATGAGAAGCCAGAGAAAGATGCAGAATGTTTAGGCAACAGTAGAGAACTACCTAGAATAGGGAATTATAAGGATATGGAAGTGTCTCTAGCTTGGTCTTCGTTATATAAGAGGAATAATACGTGGAAGTTACTAGAAGGTAGTTTTCAGCTCAAAGGAAAGAATCATCTAAGCAGAGATATTTTACAAAATGAATCAGTGGGCTCCCTAAAGGGGAGAAGCAACCATTTGTAGAGAATTTGTCTTCCATCTCCTCTAAGAGTGAGACACTTAAGACCAGATGGTCTCCTGATCATTTTCCAAACAGAGATATAATTAAGAGTGAAAGTGTGGCAGCCATGATCCTAGACAAGAGGCAAATTGAGGCACCTGTGACCTGAACTCGGTCTCTGTGGACAGCCAGCTAGGTGAACATGCCACCATGTGGGGGATAAGGAAACACTGACTGGAGCAGGGGAAAGGGGATGGGACAGGTGGGAGTTCATTCATTCTGGGGAACAGAGCAAATCTGTGACCCTCTCACCCACCTCGCTTCTGCACCCACCCTGACAGGATGAAATCCAAAGACCCACATCAAACAGGATCTGCAGGAACAACCTTGGATGTGAGTAAGCCAAGTGTAAAATTCCAGAAGGATTCCCCTGGGGGAGATTTTAAGATAGAGACAGTGTCTCTAGAGCCAGAAGAAAATACTCTGTCCAAGCTGAGGTATCAAAGAATTCTCCGGAGCATGACATAAAAAAGTAGAGATAGGACCAAACTCAAGGGACTGAAAATGGAAGGTGACGAGGGAAGGACAGGAAGGAGCACCACAGCAGAACTTCCCTGAGGAGAATAGAGAAGCCCAGGGAAAAAGGGGACAATTTCCCTGAGTATGGTCAGTGCCACACCAGGTAGGCCTAAAATGATCTGATGCACATGTTTTCCATTCCAAGTGGCACTTAAAATATACTCTCAAAAAGTTGATTTTACTATTACAATATGATTGTGTTTATAAGGTGTTTGAAAAGTTATTAAATTATGATCAAAATTCGCATTTACTCCCGGAGTGGGCGCTGATAGAATGTGCCCAACTCTTGTCCCTCTTACAGGATGCCCCAGTATTTCAGCACTGGACCCCTTTTGCTTTGCCCTGACTCCACCTCCAGTACAAGAAAGAGCCAACCCCTGCCCCCTGGTACTGCTTCCTTATTGTGTAAAGCAGTTTGAGGTAGATTATTTGACTCCAGCTGGAACCATCCTTACAAATCCATAAAACAGCAGTTGCCAACTTGTCTGTATATTGGAATTACCCGAGGATCTCACAAAGTGCTGATACCTCTGTTCTACCCAGGGACTGTGATTTGTTGGTGTGGTATATGGTTGAGTGAGCCAATTAATCCCTCACCATCCTTCCTTCCTGGAGCATCTTTCCCAAGAATTCACCACTTCCCAGACCAGTGACATACTGGAAACTGCTGTAAGTGACAGAGAATACATGATCCCACCAGGGGTCTGCCCACTGCTTTCCCAAAACAAAGAGGAAGAATTTTGACACTGTGACAGGATTTGAACTGTCTGCAGCTGACTGGCTTGGATTTCTGCTTGAGTGGCTTCTCTGTACCACAGTCCAGAAGATGTGAATGTAAGAGCCTTCCCTAATACAATGGGAATATCTACCTCTACACTCCACATGTTTGGGGTCTCAGGGACCACACAAAGTGTCTGGCTCACAGTGGTGACCAACTCTTCATCAGCAGTTCCCTTCTTACTTGATGGAATGGCTAAAAATAAAACGATGAAGTAGGAGAGAAGGAATTAAGGCTTCACCCCCTATTAACATGATTTGCTCCCTGTAAGCCTCAGCGCCCCACGGCATGATAAATCAAGAAAGATAATGTAGCATGCCCATTGTTGTGAAATGATGCAAAATAAACTATGTGAAAATTTTCAAAATAAGGTGTTCAGGGTATGTATGCTATTATTATGAGAGGCCCCAAAGGTTAAAAATGAAATGTGGTCCCTACCCTAGCAGACACAGCTGTGCTACAGGGGGAGCTGGCACAGGCAGGGACGTTCGCCAACAGACTCCTCTCTCCACTTTGTCCTTGCTCCCACCACTCCTTATAAAACCACAAGCTTGCTCTGCAAATACAGCTCTGAGACTCAACTTTGCCACTACTCACTTTCAGCCGACTTACTACTCTCTAAGCCCTCACGCATAGAAACCCTAGGGCTGCCACTAATCAGCAGGGAAGTTATTTTGTTGCATTTTTCTTCCTCCTAGGTTTTTAGAAGCACTCCCCTTCCTCCTCAAAAGTATATCTCTGGGTACAGCAGTGCTCTATCACTCCCAACTTGAATTATAATGTCTATCAAAGGAGGACTCTCTTGGGAGGAGTGAGTGCTAAATGGGGAGTGATTCTCAGAGATGTGTGTGGGAAATAGTTTCAATATTTGGCAGATCCTAAAGGCAAGGTGATTTGAGATGTGGGGATTTAAAAATGTACATATATATTCGATCAGATCATTATCCTATTCTCTTGTTTCTGAAAGTATCTTGATGTTAGAATATTACAGTTGGCAGTTGCACCACAGTAGAAATTTCATAATCACAGGATTGTAATTTTTAGTTTATTTCATTCATTCATCCATATATAACACATGTATCACATAAATGTATATATTCACTGGGAAATCAATCTTTCTTTTACAGATATCTCCATTAAAATACACCATTCTGAAACTACAGATATAGACAATGCCCCACGAATTGAAACAACTGAAAGTACTGCAAAAATGCATAAAGTGTCAACCATGAGACGAATATTCGATTTGGCAAAACTTCGAACAAAAAGATCAGCACTTTTCCCAGCTGGGGTTAATGTCTGTCCAGAGGAGTCCATGAAACAGATTTTAGCCAGTCTTCAAGCTTACTATAGATTGAGAGGTAAGGACAGATGTGAAACCTGTTTAGCCCTTCATTGCACTGTTGTTGCTGCCTTGATGTCCTGAATCTATTCAAAACATTTAACTTTCATAGTCATTTTAGACTTTGGGGAAAAATCAAAAGTTACATAGTACCGGATCCAGGGAATAAGGTAGATAAGGACATACTGTAATGTTTTCACGAGGCTGTCTTTCTGTTGGATGACACTCAGCCGCAGCATTCACCATATTCTTGATCACACCTCATAAAGACACTCATCAAAGCAGACTTCCAGAACTGCTTCAGAAAGTGGCAAGAATGAGGGAATAGGTGTGTTGAAAATGAGGGGAGTATGGTGAGTAGGATTAATGATGCTGTGTCTTTTACTGTAATCAATTTTTAAATTAAATATTCACTGTATATTTTCATCACTCCCTGTCCTTGTGCAAGATCAAACCATTAGAGCATTTGACAAGTCACCAGAAAGGTGGGTTTTGCCTCTTTGTTTTGTTTTTGACAAAGCCTAACGTGGAATATTAATAGTGTTCTGGTGAAATAAAAAATAAAATGTGCAGGATTATTGCAACATCAGGAATCTGGGCAAGTTGATTTATATCTCAAGATTTCAATTTTCAAAAGCAACTTTACTATGTAGACTTTGCCTCTCTTTCTTCTTGATAATTTTAAGTCATTTATTGCAGATTCAGAAGAAGCTTCTGAAGTTTGGTGATTTGGTAGCAGGTTGGAGGGCAGAAGGGCAATAAAACAAGGGTGGTTACCTAGATATAATGCAGGGGCATTGCCGTGATTTCCAGCAGAGGCAAAATGCAGTTTGTACCCCTGAGAGAGTAACAGGATTCTCACCACATTCCCAGAAATCATTAAAGAATTAAATCACATCATGCCCATCAGTATGGCTGTCCTCTGCATTTACTCACCATGGGTGAAAAAAAAAATTCCCAGGGCTTCCTCTTTGAAAGAAAAAAATAATCTTTATAGTTCTGTTAAACTCTCCAGGTAGCTCCTATGGTGCAAAGTACCTTGTCTCTCTGAATCCTAAGTTCAATTCATCTTATCTGTGAAAGTTGCAGGGGTTTGCTGTTTTCCACTTGATCAGACTACATGTTCCAAAATGTGAAGCCTCCTGACTTTGCTTAAATCCCACTGACTAGAGCAAGCGCGTTCCACCCTAGCCTGTGCAGTGTCGTGCGTTCTGACAACTGAGCACTCACTTCGTGATGCCGAGCTCCAGGGAAATTCTTGATGTCTACATCTTCACGATGTGCACAGGTTAAGTTAATCTGAGAGGTTCTTAATGGGTTTTGGAGGCATAACTAATCATTTCATGACTAAGCCTTATTTTGGTGGCATAATTGGGTTTTGGAGGTATAATTAACTCATCATGTCATGACTAAGCCTTGTTTTCCTCATGTGCATCATTTTATGTGAACGTTTAAAAAAAAAAGTTTGTTTCCCGATAGAATCTGCACCCATGGAAAAATGAAAAGTACTGAATCATAATCAAAAGAACCCTAGTGGTAGAAAAGAAGTGTTTTATTTTAATATTCCAGAGTCTTAGCACAGCATCTCCACAAAGCAGGTTCTCAGTAAATGCTACCTGATGGACACGGAAGGCAAAAAGGCCATTCATTGGGAATGCAAAGAAGGGACAATGGTGTGCAAATTATTCCTTCTGAATATGCCTACAGACTGATCAGATAATGACACTGGCAAATTCTATATTGTTTGTTCATGGATAAACCTACAAACACAGCAATAGATATAGTATTCATATGTATCCCATTGGAATACACACTGCTGCTAGCCATTTTCATATAACTTTCAATTCTTCACACCATTCACAAACAGGATCTGCTACAGATATTTGTAGTAGAGACTATTGCTACAACTAAGTCTTTAGCTCTGCATTTTTATTCTTAGCTCTTTATTCTCAATTAGGTTTGCCTCTTTCTTTCTTGTTTCCCTGGGTAAAACAAACCACTGTTTTTCTCCCTGTAGCAATGACAGTCCGTTATCTTTACGGCTGCCCCTGGGAGGTGGAAATTTTACTATTCATCAGTGTGGATTTCTTAAATCTAACAAATTTGTTCACAAAGAAACAAGAAATAAGACCCAATTGCAAAGCATATGCCTTTGATAGAGTTACCCACTCATAGTCTCATCACTGTCTTTACAAGATTACTTGCTAGCATCTTTCAAACTGAGGGGAGAAAGCTCCCGTATTCTTAAATCAAAAGGAATATTGAACTATTTCTTTCCCAATGCTTAAAGCAACACAAGTGAAAATATTCTGATCTTTGCAGTAGATTCATAAACACGCTCGTTCCAAAGCACAAATGCAAACAAAGCAAATTTGTTTACGTAGTCTCCAGGCTGAACTCCATCCTCACCCCAGACAAGCTGCCTACTTTTTGCATGGTTCCCCCTCAAATCCCCACTTCATTCCAAGCTGCTATCTTTCCCTTCCCCTCTCTCCCAATCCCAACATCAAAAATACTAAGCTTTGTACTCCTCATGAGAGCTTGAAAGCTAGATCTTTCTCAGTGATGTGAAATTTAGAGTAGGTTAAAAATGGATGAGGTTCTAATTCTTGCTGACCCAACTGCTGACCACAGATCGATAGACATGTGGACTCTCATATCCCACCCCACTGTTAGAATCTTCATTTTAACATGATAACTGAGTAATTTTTTATAACTTAAGGTTCTAGAAGTGCTGATCAAGACAACATCTAACCAGCTGAGATCTAAAGACATAAAGTAGTGACGGGCATGGTTGGTAGCAGAGCTGGGGCAGCACTAGACTTCCATCCTGATGTATCTCTCTGTCTAAAGTGTGCCAATCTTGTTCTGGGTTTTTCCACACCTCGGTCTCAATTAGTACTTCCCAGTTGTGCACAGTAACCTTCTGCTGCCCTGGATATCCATTAAGGACAGCCATGTTGGTCTCTAGGCTAGGTGCTCTCAGGATGTTTTCAATGTGGTCAAGGAGCAGAGATTGACTCTGTGGTCAGATTCCAGGTACTGAGCAAGACCTGGGAGGCACAGCGCTTGTTTTTCTAGAATCCCTGGGGCAAGGCCCCCAGTAGTCCAGAGGAGGATGATACTGAATGGGTAAATTGAGAACAATCCAACTTTGAGGAGTTTTCCAATCACTGTCAGCCCTGTGATGTCTCCAACTTTAGAGCATTTGGTTTGGTTTGGTTTCTTGATACTCTTTCAATAAGGATGGCGAATTCTTCAGGAGGTAGAGGGGTGCTTTCCCAATCACAGAAGACTTCTGCACCACCTGGCTTGTGAGAAGCTTCCAGGAGCCCAGAAATAATAACATCAGATAATACACACACACACACACATGCACACACGCACATGCACACACACACGTACACACTCACACCTTCTCTCTCTCTCTCTCTCTCAAAAAAAAAAAAACGAAGTGGAAGAGAAGCCACTGGTTTTGGTTCATCCTTAATACATGATCCCTACAAATTACACAGCCCCAGAGACATAGTTCTTGAAGTCACTTTCTTGTGCTTCAGGGGGAAATCCTCCCAGGGCCTTTCTTTAAACAAGTAGTGATGGGAGCTGATCAGCTTCTGGTCCTGCAGTGGCAGAAAGGGCATCAAGGAAAGAAACAGAACAAGGAGGACACAGGCATCAGAAACAAGGGCCTCCTGCTTCACAGTGTAGCCTCAGTCTCTCCAACCATATGACAGGGAAGGGCATAGCCTGCCCAAATCCTGGCATAACAGTTGTGTGCTCAGGCTACAGTGCTCTGAGCAGGAGCAGGAGGATGAACTTGTGCAAGCTTGAGTTTGGTCTCAATTGGGAACAATTAGTCTCAATTGAAAACAAAACTAGCTCAAACTTCAATTGGACTGAAATGAAAAGACTTAATCTGAGTCCGAAAGCAAGAGGCCCAAGCCTGTGATGCACTGGTATACAGATGAGACTGTCATGCTGTTTTCCCAAAAAGTTCCACATAAACATATTACCTGTGGAAGTCACCAAAACAAAGTCCTCAAAGGTCATACTAATTTGCTTTACTGTCATATTGCTGGCACTTTGATGGGTTTTGAATTAAACCATCAGATACATCAAGAAAAGATGGAAGGGCAAAACCATCAATGAAGATGGTATAAATTACATAAGTTACAAGAACAGCAAGGGCAATTGATTTGCTCAGACTGGACACACAACTCTTAGAATCTAGATAAGTTTCCAAATATGAAAACATTGCTTCCTTCTATGTGGCATGTAAATATTTGACAAGAAATGAAGGTCTGGAGACTGCACAATGGTTGGTATCAGCAAAGGCACTGAAACCGATACCTGACCCCTGCCTAACAGGAGAGGAGTGGGTTTTCTAGAGTGAAATGTTTCCCTGGCCTCTAATGTGTGTTGACCCTGCTGTTTGCCCAAATGGCAGAAACAAGATGACACAGTCAAGTGGTGGGTAGCACCTGATCTGTTTGTGTGAGATACTGAAAAATATCGGTTACCTCCAAGGTTCCGGTCAGGTTGCTGCTGGTAACAGACTTGTGCTTCTGTTGATCTGGAATTCCCTTTGTCTGCAAAAACAGAAATCTTAGAGAAATCCAGATATAGAATAAGTGGTGTGGGAGTAAAGCACAGGAGTAAGTGTCTGCCACTGGGCTTGTCTCCCTTTGGTCCTCCTACCCCTCCTCAGCACAGCAGTGCCGAAGGTTTCCTTAGAAAGTCAGGTGACATTAGCCTTTGCCCTGCAGCTTTCATTTGCTTCCCATCCCTCCAGAGGCAAAAATCAACATATTACAACTGTTTATGTGGAACTCTGCCTGTATTTTTTTTTCCTGGTACCGGGGATCAAACTCATGACCTCATGCTTACCAGGTAAACACTTGAACCGTTGGGCTAAATCCCCAGACCCTTTGCCTGTATTTTTGTGCTCACTTAAACACCTAAAATGACTTTTAAACTATGTCCCCTCTTGCACACTTTTCAGTTGACTTCCAAAATTTTTCATTCTAAGTATGAATAATAGAAGGGATACAACTTTGAGGGAGTTGTAAATATTGATGTTTTGAATAAAACAAGAATTGAATCACTCTCATATGTCCAGTAGAATCCACATTGCCATTGAATACTCTTATGTAGCTGAGCCATCAAATTATTTTAACAGATGAATGACCAACTCCGTAAGAGATGGAAATGCACCATGGCTTCTTTTCACCACACGACCACGTCTCCATTCCTTTTCACCTCAGTCCTCTTTCAACGTAATTTATGTTTATGCTTTAAAATCTGTTACTGGGCTGGAGGTGAGTTCGATAGCTGGTACCAAAAAATAAAATATAAAATAAAATCTGTTACTGATTGCCCCAAAATACTTCTCTGTAAAAAAAAAAAGTATACATATTGAAATGATATTTCTATTTCCCATGACTACAGGCTTTCTGCATAAAAAGAAATTTCTTCTCAATTCAGGTGCATTTATAATAATTCTGAATATAGAACTGATTAAAATAAATGTATTCTAAGTTTGAAAATTTCTGCACGCTTTACTGATGGATGAGATAAGGTGAAATACAACTTTTATAGACACTCTTATTCATAAACACAAAATTGGATACACAAAGTGACAAATAAGGCTTTGGAAGGAACTTCTCCCTCTGGATCAATGAAGATGCTTTGATTTTTCTCTTCCATTAGTTCACAGACCATTAGTCATTATTTCTATTGTGCATTACTAAGATGAGATACAATTTAGCATGAATTTTATCCTTATTCTTTTACTTAGTTTCACTCAAGTGCTAAGGAAACTTGTTTGCATCAATAAGTGAACGGGAACAAAATTTTGTTATAATAACGCCCTCATTCTTTAAATTCCTTTGCCTTTATACGCCAACAATCACATCATAATCTATCACTGTTTTAATGACCAATGTCACTCCATCTAATTTGTTGAAAACAAAGAATCAAAAATCACCTGAGCAGCCAAAAGATGTGTTATTCTGCAGCGAACTTCACTCTTTCTCGATTATTTAAAATCATTCTCTTGAATGACAACCCAGGGACACTGTACTACAATAAGATGAGGGATGGATGAGTGGGGGACACACTGACATCTTCACTCTCTAAGTTTGGGACCTTGTTTTTCCCAA
>RJWT010034609.1:0-13690 GCA_004365215.1 Cuniculus paca
CACATAGAAGACTCCTAATGGCTCTTACTTATTTTATATTTGTTAATGCATCTCCCTCCATATCTGTGGCCCCTGGTCTACCAAGCACCTAGCAGTGCTCCTTTTCCCATTTAGGGTTAGACCTGTAAAGACAGCCCAGATACCCAGGCCACTCCTCCAGACCACCATCCAGACTTTCTTAGCTCAGCCCATTGGCTTCCCGTTCTCCACTCTGTGTTCATCTGTCCTGCTACTGCTGCCCGTTCCTGCCTCGTGCCCCAGCCAGTGCTGTTGATATGCCAAGCATCTTTAAGGGATGTGTTGTGTCCCTTCCAATGTTTTAGCTGGTTTGCTGTTGATTCAATCACTAGGAGTGGCTCAGTAGTTTGGACACTGACCACAGCATGACTTACATGGCATTCGTCACAGGGGTAGCGAATAGGCCTTCATGCTGGCTTTATATCACCCCAGAAAGGGGATTGGCTAATAAGACCTTCAGCCTAGCCCCTTGTTAGTTATGCCATTTTTAATGTCACTGCAGTGGAAACAACAATGGATTCCACCTGCCGCAGGGCTTTCTATACAGCCAAAAGTTGTTGCTTTGGAACTGTGTGTCGGGCTTCTATCCCTTTCCGTGATTGGAACCAGAATCCTGTTGGAACTATCTATTCAGGTTGTTTCTGCCACAGTCCCCAGCTGTAGCCTTTGGGGTTCCTGGTAATCTGTAGGCACGTAATTATTTAGCCTGCCTCATAAGTATCTTCACTTGCTTAAAAGTCTCTTCTGCTCTTTTATTGTAATGCCACCTGGACTACTTGAGCAAAATGGGTATGAAAATGTACCAGTACCCCAAGAATCCTAGAAACAGTTCCATTTGCTGGTACAGGCTGCTACAGAATTTCCCCCCAATGACCTTTTTAAGGTGTCACGTGTGTCTAACCCACCATGAGAGTCCCGAAAACTTTACCGTAGTGCCAGGCCCTTGCACTTTGTGCAGTACTCGTTTCCTGTTTCTACTCCTTCCGGTGTCTTTATATCTCCTCCGGGTATTTTTCTAAATCTCCAAGACACTCAGAGGTAAGCATGATTCATCTGTTTAATGAAACATTTTCACGGTGGGTGGACAGGATGACAAATCGAGGTCCCAGTCTGCCATCCCCTGAAAGTGGTGGGGCTGTGTAGGCAGGCCTGGGGGAGCAGTGGAGAGATGCGTTGCTCTCTTGTTCTGGGTGAATGCAAACTGACCCTGGAACTCGGCAGCTAAGGGAATACTAAAGCAAGCATTGGAAGGCCCTTGAACAGCATCACAGGATCCCATAGTACCAGCCAATCGATCAGGAGAGCCATGGTGGGCGGAGTGGCGTGGGTGGGGGCATGACCTTATTTTACTGTAACTGGCAGTCGTTCTGATTGCTTTACTGGCCACCGTGGACAATGGGCTGGGTAGATGATTTTTTTTAACCTTTCCTAATTCCTTGATGGTGACTCTGATTTCTTTACACTCCCCTGGTGGTCTACACTGTGTGGTATTAAATACCCTGCAGACAGCTGTACTGACTCACTCATTTTGTCCTGCTTCACATTATTGCCTTTAGAGCCAATGCTCTCTGGCAGAATTCCCTGACCGTGGTGAGCAGGGGGCGCCCTGATCACATGTCCACTCCTGGTCTGTTCTCTTCCAGGATGCGGGATAAACATCATGTTCCTAGAGGGGTTAGTGCATCACCCGTGTGGCTCTATCTCTACAGACACCTACAGTTGACCAGGGCGCTTTATGCTTGTGGGGGTTACTATGAGTCGGGGTGCATTCTGCCCCCATGTCCACTGGGGCCATTCATTTTGTACATCAGTGGGGGGGGTAATAGAGTCACCGTTCGACATGGGGATGAGCATGGCCTTCACTTGCAGGCGACTTTGACCTTCCCCTCCGAGGAGCAGCTAAGGAGGCTTCCCATTCCGTGAAACTTTCTGCATCCTTGGCAGAGGCGCTGAAAACATGGCCCACATTTCTTCCTCTCTTCCTTTGTGAATTGTTCTGGTTTTAGAGCCCTCCCTCAAACCTATCAGAATGGAATTTTTTTTTTTAGTTAGTCTTACCAAATGGCATCCTGGCATGGCATAAATCCTGCCACATCTGGTTCCTGGCCACCCAGATGGGACCTTCTGATGGTTTCTCTGCCTCAGTGCCCCACTTTGGCTTCTTTAATACTTTGCACACTCATTTTGCATGGTGATCCGAGTTGGTTAGATCTGCCAGAGCCTTGCCCATCTCATAGAGACTGTGCCCCACTCGTGAGCTCAACAAGACCACGAGGGCTTCTCCAGGCCTTCGACTTCTGACTGCAACCTTCAGCTCCCGGTCCGCAGATGGCCCGTTTCCGTGCATCGTCCACACTTGTCTCTGCAGGTAGCCATTGTAAGCCTACCTTGGCAACCCCTCAAACGCTGCTGTGGATAATAAAGGTATGCTACCGAGGCTATCTGTCCAGGAGAAATCTCAGGGTGGCTATCTACTTCCATATGGGGTGGGGTATTGACTATAATTATGACTAAGAAACACCATGCAAATATAGGAATGCCTGAAAGTACTCCCAAAATTGGGGAAAATATTATCATTTGTTAAGGAACAACAGGATTTAAAGAGGAAAAAGAAGAACTGTGTAAGATCATAGCACACATAGGGTGACCCCCTTCTTGGCAGTAGAGGCAAAGGCCGAGCCCCCAGCCCGAGCCTATGTCAAGTGAGTGCAGAAGGAAGAGATCTGGGATTGAACCTGTTGAGGGATGAGAGCTGGGGGTAAGCACCACCAGGCATGGTGTGGGTGGTGTCCCCACCGTGCAAACCCTAGTGCACACAGTAGAGGAAAGTCCATGGTTCAGCGTGTGAATGGAGGTGTTAATAATGGTCCTATTCAGGAAACTATGGCCATCAGGGAAAATTCTTTCCTTGAGCTGCTTGAGGTAGGGAAAACTTTCAAGAAGCCGTAAAAGAGCCTCTGACTGCTTGATTTGCGAAGCTCTGGGTGTGAGGTAGATGGAATCAGCTCAAGCAATATGGAGGCAGAATAACTGAGCTCTGTCCTTCCTGGAGACAGAGGCCATGTAATCTGCAGCAATACGGGGGCATCGCTCCCACGTGGACTGTCTCAGGCCATTAGGGACACATGCATGCTACCTGCTGAGGTCCCTATGAATGCAAGGCACTGGAAGGCCATCAGGGAGGGGCAGGCGATGTTTCAGGAGCTGGGGGTGCAGGGGGCTGTTTTTCATGTCAAATCCACCGTAGAACTGTACTTACCAGGGGTCCCTGACTTACAAGCATTCAAATTGCAAACTTTCACAGATACAACTGGACTGTGCATTATGAACATTTGCAGATGTGAACAAATTGAGAAAGTAGCTCATGTGTGTGCCTTACCATTTGAAGGTAACTGTAAAACTAGATCGTACAATTTATTTCACTTTCTTTTCACGTTATTTATTTTAAAACTGTTATATTTTGGGTCACCACTTACTAGCTCTGATTTTGGAAAAGGAATTAAAATCCTTACTCTCTTTACCAGAAATGTATAATTACTGTCTATCTTATTGGTTTATTGTGAAAATTAATAAAATATATATAATGTACCTATTTCAGCACTTCAATTGTTCCTCTTTATCCTCTACTTTTTATTTTAAAGAAGAAAAAAAAAACCCCAATAAAAACCAATGATACAGAATTTTAAAACAAGATAATAGGAAACTAACAATGGTTAATATATTGTGTATTATAATCTTCTAAGTAGTTGTTCAGATTACAAGATACAGGCATGCTGTCTTGGTCACTTTTCTCTCATTGCTGGGACAAAACACCTGACACCCAAAGTGAAGCAAGGAAAGGTTTATTTAGCTCACAGTTTCTGGAGATTTCAGTCTATAATCAGCTGACTCCAAGGCAGGGTGGCATGGCACTGGGGCAACCCTTCATGGCAGCAGCCAGAGCAAAAGAGGCAAAGAAGCCTCTTCTCCTCCCTTATATTGTACATAGGCTACCCCCTCTTCAGGGTGGGTGTAACACTCACACCGTCTGTCAGTTTTCCTCCTGCACAGGCTGAGGATGTTGCAAACTAGGGAACCTGGCCCCCTGTTGAATCACTTAAAGTTCTGACCTTCTCAAATTGGCACTGTGAACACTATCCTAGAACTAACTGCTTGTTCTCTATACCCCAGGATGTAGAGCTGTTGAGTTACTTAGTTAAGCATCTAGATTTCTGAAGTTGACTCAATGTATAAACCATAACACATTCATAATTGATCAAACAACATAAGTGAAAACTGTTTTTTTAATGAATTAAAAGAAATAAGTAGTATATCTTAGCTATCTTTTGTGTACATATATATGTATGTACATACATATATTTGTATACATATATATGTATGTACATATATATGTATGTACATACATATATATTTGTATACATATATATATACATATATATATAATTTTTCTTTTCCCTTCTTTCTTTTCTTCTTTCACCCATACCAGTTGTTCTTTACTTTTGACCAGTTTCTTTCTCTTTCACTGTATCTATTGTACATTTTGGATCTGATTTACTCTTTCAGTTTCTTACACTAAGAAGACAATGTGATGTTTACACATGTGAGTTTGATTTATTTCATTCATGAGTATGGCCCCAAGTTGCATCCATTTACCTATAAAAACCTCAAGTTTATCATTCTTTATAGCAGAGTAGTACTTCATTACATAAAAATACCATCTTTTTTACCCATTCCTAAGTTGATGGGTATTTGGGTTGTTTCCAAGATTTAGCTATTACAAATTGTGCTGCTATGTACTTGGATGCACATACATCACTGTGGTACAATGTTTTTAAGTCTTCTGGGAAGTTACCCACAAGGGGAACAGCTGGGTCAAATGAAACCTCCAATCCTAGTTTTTTGAGGAATCTCCACACTGATTTCCACAATGGTTGTATCTGTCTACACTGCCACCAACAGTGGAGAAGGGTTCCTTTTTCCCCACAGCCCCTTTGGCCTTTGTTATTGGCTGAGTTCTTGATGGTAGCCATTCTTTCTGGAGTGAGATGGAATGTTGTTTTAATTTGCCTCTCTTGAATGACCAATGATGTTGAACATTTTTTCATATATTTATTTGCTGTTTGTATTTCTTCATCTGAGAAATGTGTATTCATCTCAGCTGCCTATTTTTGGATTAGGTCTTTGAATTTGGGTGATCTGATTTTTTTTTCAATGCTTTAAATGTTCTAGATAGAAGTCCTTTGCTTGAGTGATGCTTGGTTATAATTTCTTCCCACTCTGTGGGTTTTCTTTTCATTCTGTTGGTGATTTCTTTTAATGTACAAAATCTTTTTAATAAGATGAGATCCCAGTTGTTGATTCTTTGAAGTACTTCCTGTGTGGTTTGCATTTTGTTCATTAACTCTCTGCCTACTCCTATGTCTTCAAGATTTCTACCTACTTTCTCTTCCAGTAGATTTAGTATTTTTTTTTTATTTTAAAGAGAACAGAACAAAACAAAACAAAACAAAACAAACAAACAAAAAAAAGCAAAACCAAACAGAATAGAGTCAAACACAATATAGCATTTCAGAGCAGAACACTGCAAGCAATACAGGTTTTCAAAACGTAACAACAGGAGATTAACAATGGTTATCCTAGTCTCTCTTGCCTTCTTTGAAATGGTTGTTCATATATTTACAGACAATAAACTCAAACAAAACAAAGTAATATAGAACCAGATAAAACAAAAGAGTGAAAGCATTACAGGCCTTCAAGTCAGACAACAAGAAACCAACAATGACTACCGTAATGTCCGCTGTTTTTCAAAAGAGCTGTTCCTATTTTCTCACATATTGCAATCAAATAGTAGGAAAGGGACTTAAACCAATCAAATAAAGAATAAAAGCACCATTGGACTTCAGAACCTTTGCTCCATATTTATCGGGAATTTTGTATCTTATTGAGTCTTTCAGTTTCTTACACTAGGGAGACGATGTGGTGTTTACACATGTGAGTTTGGTTTATTTCACTTATGAGTACGGTCTCAAGTCGCATCCATTTACCTATAAAGCCACAATGTGATCATTCTTTATAGCTGAATAGTACTCCATTGTATAAAAGTACCACATCTTTTTTATCCATTCCTCAATTGATGGGCATTTGGGTTGTTTCCAAGATTTGGCTATTACAAATTGTACTGCTATAAAGATGGGTACACATATATCACTGTAGTATGATGATTTCACTTCTTCTGGGAATATGCCCAGAAGCAGAATAGCTGGGTCAAATGGGACTTCCAATTCTAGCTTTCTGAGAAACCTCCAGACTGATTTTCACAGTGGCTGCACCAGTCTACACTCCCACCAACAGTGGAGAAGGGTTCCTTTTTCCCCACAGCTATTTTTGTTTTAATATTTAGATCTTTGATCCATTTTGGCTTTAGTTTAGTGCATAGTGACAGACATGGGTCTAGTTTTAGTGTTCAGCATGTGGAAAGCCAGTTTTTCTCGTACCATTTTATTAAAGAGGCTACTTTTCTTCCAGTGAATATGTTTGGCCCCTTTGTCAAAGATAAAGTAGCTGAGTGTGTTTGTAGTTGTGTCTTCATCTTCTAATCTGTTCCACTGATCCTCAGGTCTGGTTTTTTGCCAGTACCATGCTGATTTTATTACAGTAGCTTTGTAGTATAATTTGTAGTAAAATTTCAAGTGATGCCTCCTGCCTTGCCTTTGTTGCCCAGCATTGCCTTTGCTATTCTAGGTCTCTTCTATTTCCAAATGAATTTTAGGAATGTTTTCCCTAGATCTGTGAGGTATGCTAATGGCATTTTGATAGGGATTTCATTAAATCTGTGTAACAGTTTTGGGAGTATGGCCATTTTCACAATGTTTATTCTTCCTATCCATGAGCAAGGAATGTTTTTTCATTTACTGAAATCCTCTTTCATCTCTGTTTTCAGAGTACTGTAATTTGAATATATGGATCTTTTATTTCCTTTGTTAGATTAATTCCTAAGTGTTTCATTTTTTGGATGCTATTGTGAAGGGTATGATTTCCCTAATTTTTCTTACAGTAAGTTTGTTGTTTGTGTAGAGTGCTACTGATTTTGACTGCTGACTTTGTATCCAGCTATGCTACTAAATTTGGTTATTAATTCTAAAAGTCTTTTTTGTGGAGTTTTTGGGATCTTTGTAGGGTATCATATGATCTGTGAATAATGGTAATTTAACTTCTTTCTTTCCTAATTTTATGCCTCTTATTTCTCTCTCATCTAATTGTTCTGACTAATGTTCTCAGAACTATATTGAATAGGAGTGGTGACAGTGGACATCCTTGTTTTGTTCCTGATTTTAGAATGAAAGCTTTCAGTTTTTGCCCATTTAGTATGATTGCTGGCTATTGGTTTGTCATAGATGGCTTTTATCAGATTGAGGTATAGATCGTCTATTCCAATTTTCTGTAGTGTTTTTTTATCATGAATGAGTGTTGAACTTATCAAAAGTTCTTTCTGCTTCTATTGTGATGATCATGTAATTTTTGTCTTTGGCTCTGTTGATATAGTGTATTATGTTTATTGATTTGCATATGTTGAACCATTGCTACATTCCTGGGATGAATTCCACTTTGTCATGGTATATAGTCTTCTTGATGATTTGCTGCATTCTGTTTGTCAGTGTATTACTGAGGATTTTGGCATCCATGTTCATTAGGGAGATTGGTCTGTGCTTCTCTTTTTTGGTTGGCTCTTTCTCTGGGTTTGGTATTAGAATAACACTTGCCTCCAGGATTGAGTTAGGGAGAATTACTTCCCTTTCAATTTCATTAAAGAGTTTGAGGAGTATTGGTGTTAAATCTTCTCCAAATTTCTTGTAGAATCCAGTTGTGAATCCATCAGGACCTGGGTTTTTCTTTGTTGATAAGTTTCCTTTCTTTCTTTCTTTCTTTCTTTCTTTCTTTCTTTCTTTCTTTCTTTCTTTCTTTCTTTCTTTCTTTCTTTCTACCAGGGATCAAACTCATGACATCACACTTGCCAGGCAGGCACTTATGCTGCTGAGCTAAATCCCCGACCCATTTAATTACATTTTCAATTTCATTAAATGATATTGTGTTATTCAAAATTTTATAACTTCTTGATTCAGTTTTGGTAGTTCATACATTTCTAGGAATCTGTCCATTTCTTCTGTGTTTTCTATCCTATGTGAGTAAAGATTTTCAACGTAGGTACTGATGATCTGAATTTCACCAGATATGTAGTGATTTCACTCTTTTCATTCCTTATTTCATGAATTTGAGTTTTTTCTTTCCTTTTTTTGATAAGATTGGCTAGGGGTTTATCAATTATATTTATTTTTTCAAAGAACCAACTCTTCGATTCATTAATTCTTTGTGTTGTTTTCTTAGTCTCAATTGTGTTAATTTCTGCTCTCATCTTTA
This sequence comes from Cuniculus paca, assembly GCA_004365215.1. Classification (NCBI taxonomy): domain Eukaryota; kingdom Metazoa; phylum Chordata; class Mammalia; order Rodentia; family Cuniculidae; genus Cuniculus; species Cuniculus paca. Next base: position 8,434 of record RJWT010034609.1, read on the forward strand.
TATTTTCCTCGCTGATTTGGACATTGGGCTTGACTTACTCTTTTTTTTTCTGGAAGTTCGAGGTGAGCATTAGGTTGTTTATTTGTGCTCATTCTGTTTTCCTGATGTGAGAATTCACTGCTATAAATTTCCCTCTTAGGAGTGCTAACCACAGGTTCTGATGAGTTGTATTTGCATTTTTGTTTGATTGTAGATATTATTTAATTTCTTCTTTGATTTCATCAGTGACCCATTGGTTGTTCAGGAAGGTGTTATTTAATTTTCATGTGTTCATGAAGTTTTTGCTGTTTCTTTTGCCATTAATTTCCAGTTGTATTGCATTATGGTCGGATAATAGGCACGGGATAATTTCAACTCCTCTGCATCTTACTTAAGCATGTTTTGTGGGCTAGTATATGGTGTAGTTTAGAGAACGTCCCATGTGAAGCTGAGGAGAATGTGTTTTCTGATGTTGTTGGGTAGAACACTCTGTAAACATCTAATAAGTCCATTAGTTCACAGGTTTGAATATGTAGTGATCCTCTTTATCTCTTTGGATCATTCTTGGTTGGAAGTTCACATTGTCTGCAAGTGGAATAGCTACTCCTGCTTTTTTCTGGGTTCCTGTTTCAATTATTGTTTTCCATTTGTGGTGGACTGACAGCTGGTGGTCAACTTGTAACACCAGCTAAACTGAATTAGCATGGTGCTGAGCATGGATGGCCCACCTGAGGATCGTTGCCAGCATAAAAAGGAGAACTGGAGAGGATGAGATAGTGTTGTTGGTTCTCCATGGTGTTGTTGGTTCTCCTGTGCCATTGGTGCTCCTGGAGCAGCTCGTTGAGCGTCTTTCCTGATGAGAACTTGGCTGTTCTCATTGTTAGAGAAGCTCAGGACCTTGTTGTTGCTGAGAATGACTGTGGTTCAGTTTGGGGGAGCTCTGGTTTTTACTTTACTGCTTCCTGATTCTGGAGGGGAAGATGTGTGCTGTTCAATTTCCAGGAGAAGCTTGTTGTGCTGGCTTCCTTTTCATGGAAGGAGGAGCCTGGGACCTCATTGTTGCTGAGTATGGCTGTGGTACTTTTCAGGGGAGCCCTGGTCCATATTTTGAGAGTCACTTCTTAGCTCTAGTGTAGAACCCCTGGCCTGTAGAACCCCCAGATCATTCACCCCATTGGCATAGGTTTTCTAGCTTACATGGTTGACCTTTGGGTTTCTCAGTGCAGATCTGTGAAACAGACTTGCATGAGATGTTGTCGTGGGCTCTAGGCCTCCAGCTGCACTCATGGGAAGCATTGTCATGGGCTCTAGGTCTACAGTTGGACTCATGCAGGCTGTTGCCATGGGATCCAGGCCCTCACCTGGATTCTTTGGGTCTTAGTGTCTGAACAGATTTCCTGCACTCTTTCTTTTGTATTTGAGTCTTTGAGTGATCACTATAAAACACTACAATTTATGTGTCCTGTAGTGTCTTGTTTTCCTTGCAAACCCCTGACTACAACACCATTCTTTGACTTTTAGTCTATGAATTTCTTTTTAAATTAAATGTGTTTCTTGTATACAGCATACTGTTGAATCTTGCTTCTTGATCCAATCTGCCAGTCTGTTTCTTTTGACTGGTGAATTGAGGCTATTTACATTGATGGTAATAACTGATATGTATTGACTTGTCTTTGTGAACTTATTTTCCTGCTGTTGGTTCCCTACTTTTCCCCTCTGATTAATTACTTGTGTTGCTTTGTGGGTTCTTTCTGATGTTTTTCTTGGAATTGTGGTCATTTTTGTCTCTGTCTAGAATATTTTTCAGTACCCTTTGTAGTGTCGGTTTGGTGGTCATGAATTTCTTCAGTTGTTCTTTATCATGAAAGGACCTTATTTCTCCATTAATTTTGGAAGATAGTTTTGCAGGGTACATCAGTCTGGGTTGGAAGTTGATTTCTTTCAGTACTTGAAATAGTTCAGTCTAAGCGCTTCTTGATTTGAGGGTTTGTGTTGAGAAGTCTACCATGATTCTGATGGGCTTTCCTTTGTAGGTGATCTGTTTCTTTTCTTTAACAGCTTTTAATATTCTGTTCTTGTGCTGGGATCTTGTTTATTATATGTCTGGGTGTAGATTTACTTTGGTTATTGCTATTTGGAATTCTGTATGCCTTGCTTATCTGCATGCCAGATCCTTTTCCCATGTTTGGGACATTTTCTGCTATTAATTCTGCAAATAGTTTTGTTTTATGTTATTTGTGTTGACTCCCGATTTTTCATTGACACCAATTATTCTTATATTATTTTTCTTTGCATCATCTTGCAGCTGTTGAATTGTTATTTCCTGATCTTTTGTTTTTCTCAGATCTTTCCTTTCATGATGGCTAGTCATGATCCTGTCTTCAAGGTCTGAAAGTCTGTCTTCAGTTTCCTTAAAGCAGGTTTTCCAGCTTTCAATGGAATTTTTAATTTCCTGGATATGTGTTTTAATCTGTTTCATGCATTCTATTTCTCTCCTGTATTGATCATCCACTGTTTCCATTCTCTTCCTATCATAGTCTATTTTTTTAATCTATCTCTACTCTAGATTTGCTGAGCAATTCATTTATAAATGTTGACATTTCTTTTTTTACCTGAGAGATTATTTCTGATCTGATTTCCTCTATGGCCTCATGAATTTGTTTCCTTACTTCTCTTGTTGTCATTTCAGAAATTTCAGGTGTGTGTTTTCCAATTTCTTCTATTTGATGTCTCCTGGACTTGTTCTGGGTGGGCTGGAGGTCTGAGATTGCATTTTGCTTTTCATCTTGTCATTTTCTATTTCAAAAAAATTTTTATTTTGTTTTCTGTGATGATTCTTGTGGGTTTTTGTAGGAGATAGCTATATCACTAGTATTGAGGCCTCTCTAGGAAAATTCTGTTCTTCAGGGATGTCTTCTGTGTGCAGAAGATTCTTGGGTTGTGTCTGTTACAAGAGCCTACCTTTCTAATTAATTAAGAGTGGGATGTTGGTATCTGTTTGGCTCAGTCTCTGGTCATTTGGTGTAGTGTTGTGGTGAGTTTATTACACTCAGAGCTTCCCAGTTTTATTACAGTAGGGAGAACAACTGATTACAACAGATATGATATCCTAGCTAAAGTAGTAAAATTATGATACTATACCAATAGCATCAAGCACAATTTAGAAACTGACAAAATATGGTAACTATTGATTTTGTACTTAGACCATAGGAGCAGAGTCTATAGTTATGTAACAGAATTGATCACAAATCAGGAGTTTGTATGCAGTGTTTCCCCTTGAAAAAGTGGTTTTACCCTGTAGGGAAATTTAGGGAGGATAGTGTATAAAACAAAAATAACTGGCCAGGAAGTACAACCAAGACTGGTGGTCAAAGGATGATCATGAAAAGTTTGGGAAACTAGAGAAGGGGCAGAAAAAAAAGAATGAAGGAGTATTCAAGGGATTATCTGAACTTGGTCTCTGGGTTTGGGGGATGAGATTAGTTTTCTGTGGTTGGAGTTTTCCCCAGCCATTTAGAAAAGAGAGAAAAAGAGCAAAAGAATAAAAAAAGAAAGAAAAGAAAGAAAGAAAATGTTGAGAGAAAAGGGCTGGTTACCGTGTCCTAGGTTCTTCCCAAGCTGGTGCATAATTTCTTTTATTAAATTTTAGAATTTTTATAATCCAGTATAAGTATTCTGCACTTAAATTGTGAACAAATCACACTCATGCATTAGTGCCATTGCTATAGTAACTGTACGCGGGAGTAGGAGTCTAAGACGGCTCCTGAGGCCTGTGCCCTGGTGCAATCAGCACCTCCCCTTGAATGAGTTGCCTCCAGTTACTGACTTTAAGGTCCTCAAAAGAGGTATCATCCTGAGTGAAGACACTGAATCCCAAGAAAGCAGGGACATTAGTCCTACAAGAATGACTTACAAATGGAATCATATCTACATAGCATATGTCAGTCAATTCTTAGAACTTGTGCAGGAATTTGCTAAAGACTATGGATGTGAAAGGAATTAAAATGAAGGTGAAAGCTGGGTGGGGTGGCTCACGCCTGTAATCCCAGCACTCAGGAAGCTGAGGCAGGAGGATCACTGCAAGCTTGAGACCAGCCTGGGCTACAAAGTGAGCTCAAGGCCAGCCTGAACTGCATAGTGAGACCCTGTCTCAAAAAGACAAAATAAATAAATAATTTATTAATTAATTAAAAATATAAAATGAAGGTCAGGCCAGCATCTCTCTTCAGCTACTAACATGTGTCTGTGAAGCAGAGATGTAGGGCAGTGGCAGACAGTCAAGGAGAACCGGTGTGTAGCTTTTTAGCCTCTTCCAGTTTGCTTTTGCGGTTCATCCACACTGTTGCGCACATTAGTAGACTTTATTGTTGAGTAGTGGTACATCAGCATGTGTTTATCCACACACTGGTGGATATTTGAGCATTCCACTTTTTAGCTGTTTTGAATAAAATTTCTATGAAGCATTCGTACACCTCTCTATAGGAAGACAGACTTTCATTTCTTGAATCAATATACAGAAGTGGAATTGCTGAGACACACGGTAAGTTTATATTTAAAATAAGAGACTGTCAAATTGTTTGCCAGAGTGGGTCTACCGTACTTATTTAATATCTTCTCAGTCTGTCAGTGTAGGAGTTGCCTAAGTCATGTGTGAAAGTGCAGATGAGGCAGGCATACAGGAAACTTGGCTTGGAAAGTTTTCCTTTAAATTCCTAATCCTACCTCATTCTAGAGCCTGATCTCTCCTAACCCTGAAAAATAGATTCCTAGTTGCCGGGCACTTTTCTATCATAGCGCATGAGCTATCAGACACAGGAGCAACCTATATTATTCCAGAGAAGGCTTGGTATTACGCCGTACCTAAGGACCCCTGGATGGCCATGCCTACCACTCTAGCTGCCAACTCGGCTTGGGGTTTGTGAGTCCAGCATTGAGCAGCACACCGTGTTATACTCCAAGGAATGTCTCAAGCTGTTAGTGTGTCCTGGTTAATAAGATGGGCCTTTGGCATCAATTCTATTCCAGGTTCCTTATTCTGCCCTCCCACAGCTTTCTTGGGGGGAGCCCTGAGGACCCCAGCTGGCGTTTTCATGCTTGTTACTCTAGTCTATCTAGGAACTGCACCTGTACTCTCACCCATTCACTCTTTCAGCCTCACCCTCATGGTCTGGCACCACCTCTCAACTTCTATACTTACTTAGCTTTCTTGTAGTAAAACTGCTATGCTATCTAGAAATTCATGAGTTGGAAAACTGTAGTCCAAGAGAAGTAGGCAGAT
>RJWT010034610.1:0-13647 GCA_004365215.1 Cuniculus paca
GGTCAAGGGTATGTATTCATTCACTAAAACACCACTGTCTCTACTCCATACCAGCACAGTAGGATGCAGTGGTGAGAACTTGCCATCGAGAAACTCAAGGTCTAGTATTTTTTTAAAGGGGCTTTACAGACTATTCCAGTCAGTCATTCTGCTAGTGTAAATGCCTTCTTCACCTTTCCCACAAAGTACTCTAACCTATGTCCAGATATTCCCAAAAACAAAAAACTCCTGCTGACTGTCAGCAGTGCTGCATGTTAAAAAATTGATTTGTGCCTGGTTCTATAATCTCTCACCCAGGTTATTCCAAACCTTGGACCAAAGTCTACCCATTAAAGGCACACAGAACAAGTGTAAGTGAACCCTGGATTTCCACATTTCAGTGCTTTACTACCTACTCTTACGTTCTTCTCAAATTCAACACATAATTTAATATTGATTGCATTTCCTGCATGGCTTTCTGTTTGAATCTATTTGATCTGAGGAAAAGACAGACTGTGTTATTGAGGGGTTTTCTAAAGAGGTTGGTGACAGCTGGGGAGGTGTTAATGAACATAAGAGATGCCACTAGATGGCAGCATCTTGCCTCTGAATAGTCAAAACAAACCTGAGCCCTGAGCTTATGTCTGAATTTTAGAGAACAAGGTAAAGGACCTCTTCTCCATGCTATTTCCCAAAATTATCTAATCAGTTTCCCTGCCATCAGGTGGGAACCACGCCCCCCACCTCAGATTCAACAAGACAGGTATGTATCCCTCTTAACAGCGTGCCCTTTCCCTATAGTAACATAGTCTGACATTTTAGGAGCTTACCTGTTGAAAGTTTGTCCTAAACAGCAATACCACATGATAAAATATACTTTCTTTCCTCTATGAACTCAGATTTAATTCTGCAGAAAATGGTGGGCACATTCTGAGTCCATGAATTCAAAGGCCTTTACCAGTGAGTCCTTTAAACCTGACTTCTTCAAACTGCACCCCGCTTTAACCCTCTAGCATCTTCTTTTCCTTCCTTCCCAATGCTGTTCACCTACAGTGCTGCCTCTTGACTATGGGCTGTATCATCCTCAAGTTACGGAGCCCCCAAGTTTTGCCTTCTTCCCTAGAGCAAGTAAGATAATCTGGTCTCATAGTCCCAGAGTTAAGACCTTAGAACACCTTATGCCCTCTTGAGTTGGGACAGTCTATGGCCTTTATTAAAAATGTGTCTCAGAAGAGATGAGCCATAAACTTGTCTTAAAAGCAAAACCTGTGACGGATCAACATCATGTTTCTGAATACTTTTCTTGAGGTGTGAGGAACAGAACATGACACAGTACAGCTTTTAAAGGTGTAATTTTTATACTATTCCTTTAAAATTGAGATGAAATCAACAGTTGCCACTGTGCAGGGAGAACTGAGTGCCTGAGGTCATGTGTCCGTGTCACAGCTAAGTGTAGACCCCGTGCATCATGACACCTATCCCATTGTCTTTCGGTGTAACTTTCTTGCACCATGGCCATATGTGCAAGATCTTTGAACTTTTCATTTTAAAAATGTGTGTTATAAGATTTGCATTTTAAATATAATGCTATAGGATTTTGTGTTTGAAACATCAGTGTACTCTATGAAAACAGGTTTTAGAGTGAGGCCATCCTACTTACTTTGCTACTTTCTCACTGCATTAGCCTAAGAGAAGTTGACTGGCTTTTCTAAACTGGTGTTTCCTCACCTTTTAATGCTATTGAGGGCATTACCTGAGGATGAGATGTGAGGCATTTGGCAAAGAGCCTAACATGTGCTAGTTGCTCAATACTTGGATACAATAACTGCTAACTGGGTTGTTCTAAAGAAAGGCCTCTGCAGGGCCATGGTCAAAGGCACAGATGGTCTGGGAAGTCACCCAGTACCACTGTGGTGTCAGATCTCACCATCATTTACCTTTTGAGAAATGTAAGGAACCCGGGATACAGGAGAGAAAACCCAAGCCAGAGAAAGGCCAACAATGTAAACTAGAATAGTTCTGTGATTTAGAGCCCATTCCTCTGGATTCCTAACCCATTCCAGACAACCCTCGGCAGGCTGGGTGGCAGGCAGGGTCGTGGATAAGGAAAGTATGATTTCAGAATAACTGTGTATGGCTGTTTACTGCCAAAGCAACAGAAGCAACTTCACTTAATACTTTGCAGTATCTAGATTATCATAGTCTCCTGTTAGGTATCCTGTCATCACTGTTGTATAAAGTTCTACTAGTCTGTGTTTCTGGTGGTATCTATCTCAATATTTCAGACATCCAAATTTATATTTGTTGGTTTAACAAATAGTTAGGTCAGCCTAGATTCTAGTCCTACTCTTCTACCGACTTAGCAGGTTACCGTCTACTCTTGGGCCTTAGTTCCATCATCTCAAGGTCCCTTCTAGCCGTAACTTCTTGGGATAAACACCTTCTGCTCCCCTTTGCTTTCTCAGTGCTTCATAAAAGAATTAAGGGTCTGATTCTGCAAAGAAACTTACAGTCATACACCTTCTACTTTAGGATCAGATTTGGACCACAAAGTAGAAGGTAGACAAAAAACTAGTATGCAAAATATGCAAAGACAAGGATAAAGTGGCAGAAATGGAGGGCATTTTCAGAGTGGTATGGTTTATTTTAGGAAAGTTAGGTCTCCCTCTTGCCAAATGACCTTTGAGAATTTAGTCCATTCCAGTAAGAGAAATGAGGGGAGAAGGACTGGAACACAGACTGTCACTTTACAGTTTCCTCCTACATCCACATAGACTGGATGACATCCACAGACAAAATGTCCTCAAAGGTGTACTTAGCTTTTGAGAAATTGCCCCCAAATGTATGGGGCAATGCACATAAATTGTACTTGGCACAACTTAATGGGAAAATTGCCATCTATAGCAGAGATAATAGGTTGGGCTTGTAGGAAGCAGCTAGGTGAACTTCATGCCTCTGTGGCCCATGGGAGAAGAGAGATGAGGACAGTCTTGAATAAACTTGTGTACAAAGTTATATCACTCATTTAAAAAGAGTATTTTTAATATTAACATTTTATTTATTGCAAACCTCACAGCTGTTTGGGATCTTTGCTCTGGAAATCTAATCTGAGAAGACCAATGGCTGAAAACGTGTATACAAATAATCTTAACATGTAGCCAGCTCCACAGAAAGCTTGTTCCTTTACTTGCCCATTTCAAACCCCAGGGAGAGATGATCTATCTACATTTTGGACTAATACGACAGGGAAGAAGGGTCAGAAGTATATGTTAGTGCTGGATAGCAGACACTGAGATAGCATTTGATAAAATTGAGGTATTTTGAATGGACATAAACCAAATTAATAAATTCATTATTCTTTACTTCCAAGGGAAAGAAAAAAAAGCCTAGCCTTATTAATTTGTGGTTTTATTTATTAGAACTATCAAATGAATTTTAAAGTTAGAAATTTTTGATCCTTGCTTAAATCTGTAATCATGGATTGACCATCCATGGTGTGCTGGCAGTCACATGTGTGGTGCTGTGTTAGGACTAACTTCAAGGGCAAGAAGTGAGGCCCTTGCCTTCAGGAGGACCTTGACCTCCTGAAGAGACAGACAGGTGAGCAAATAAATGATAGTTCCATATGACAAATGCTGGTCAGAGGTGTGAATTCAGTGTCAAAGGGACACAAAAGGCAGAGGGAGGGGTCACATATTCCTGGAAACTATGCTGGTCAGTTTAATCCAACAGTAGAACAACATTCTGCATAAACCCTTAAGGAAAATGCACCAGTGAACAGAAGAAAAAAAGACAACCTAGTTCCAGCAAAGAATGAACTTGGGAAAGTGTGTAGGGCTGGGAAAGGGTTTGTGTATCTAACAGTGGCAAGTACAGTGGCACTGTGTGGTTGTGAAGAAAAGGTGGGGAATATAAGTGGCCAGGTTGGGAAGGGATTTGGATTCTCAACTGAGGGGTTTGGATTTTGCTTTAAAACTGATCACATTTTATTAACTGTGAGGTGCAACTAGCACCTCACAGGTTCAGAATCTGGAAGGCAGCATGATTAGAGTGTGTAGCAGGTGTTACAATGTCCCACCCTCATTCCTTTTCGTGTTTCATTTGCTCATGGTCAGCTGTGGCCCAACAGTGTTGCATTGAAAATTCCAGAAATAATTTATAAGTTTTAAATTGCATCCTACTCTGAATAGCATGATGGGATCTCAAGTCATCATGGTCTGTCTTGGCCAGAACATACTTGTCTAGCACATCCAATGTATATATACTGCCCACACATTAATCACTGAGTGTTGGTTTTCAGATTGCCTAGCATCCGTATCATAGTGCATGTGTTCAAATCATCCTAATGCAGCAGCCTAAACCCATGTCGCAATGCCTGTGTTATTCATTTCATGTTATCATATAGGCACAGTAGCATCATCTCACAACCTTAGAGGAAGAAGGATGGTCCCTGAATTATGACAGCTCAATTCAGGGGTTTTGACTTAACAGCAGTGTAAAAGTCAGTCATTCAATAAAAACTGAACTTGGAATTCTGAATTTTGATCTTTCTTCAGCTAATGATATGCAGTACACCACTCTTGTGATGCTGGGCAGCCCCCAGTGAGCTCTGTGAGCATAGAGTAAGCCACTGATACTCTATGGACCATGTTGTTGAGCTCTGGCGTCCGGCAGGTTAGCAGTGTTAGATACATTTTGACTTAAGATATTTTCTACTGACAACAGATGAGTTTATCAGAACATAGCCCTATTGTTAAAGCGCATCGTATATTTTGAGCAAGAAGAGAGGAGGACTACATTCACATAACTTTTATTATAGTATATTATCATTGTTCTATTTTATTGTTACCCTCTTGCTGTGCCTTATATATCAGACTTTACCATAGGGATGAATGTTTAGGAGAGAACATAGTATATGAAGGGTACCACATATGGATGGTTTCAAGCACCCACTGGTGCTCTTGAAACATCCCTCATGGGTAAGGGTGGGGGCCTATGATGTTTCATCTGCCTGCCCCACTCATTTTTCCTGAAAACAGCAAAGGTACCTGTTCTCCTTTCTTCCAGTTTGAATCGTTGACCTCATGCCCACCTCACTGTTTTTCATATGTTCCAATCTTCTTAACTCTAGAGATTGTTCTAAGGATGGACATTAGATTCAAGCTGGTTCAGTCATAGTATCTCATGATGTCTACTGTGCCCACAATGTTGGATGAAAATATGGGCTCGTGACTCAGCTTGAGTCCTTCTCTGGAATTTTTAAATTTTGAATTGGCACTGAATGAAATCTAGTGACGAATCTGGGAAGTTGCAATTCTGGAAAGGCTAGTGGTTGTGTCTTTATGTGCAAAAAAAAAAAAAAAAACACAAAAACTTTCTCATTAACAAAAGGGTGAGACTAACACAGAAGCAGGTATGAGAGACAGAAAGAAACAGATTTCCAGTGTCTTTTAGTTCCTAGTGGTTCCAGGCATCCTGAGCTGGCTTATACCCTGCCATAGTTTGGTTAATAGGAACCAATAAAATACTGTGTTTGCCTAAGTAGCCACTATTGGGTTTGTAGTCCACACAACCAAGAGACTAATGACAGAAAGACACTTAGCTCTGATTTTGATATATTACATTTGAAATGACTTTGCTCAAGAGAAGAATGAGAACTAGAGAGACAGGTTTAGAAGACAACTTAGGTAAGTGGTTTTCAAAGCTATAAAACTGACTGAGTTTACCTAAAATATGTGTGTGAAGTGAGGAGAGGCCAAGGAAGGATCAGGGAGAATGCAGAACCCAAGAGTGTGTGGAGGAGAAAGGGCAGCTGTGGCACACTCAGGCCACTTCTGCTCTCAGCCAGCTCTCCATCTCCTGGTCCTCGCTGAGAACAGTGTGTTGAAGTGTGTCACCAGCTTTTCAGTCTTAACTGCTCTGGGCCAGATCTGCTTTATAAAACTTTCTAGCATTTGGGACCATCTTAATTCAGTTGCACAAGCATTAGCCATCCCTCACACCCTTGTGTCATCCAAAAACATTCCTGTGTTTGAAATCTACAGTCTTAAAACCTTGTGTCTTCCCTTCTTGAAGGCTGAATTTCTCAGTTCTGTCAGCTGTCCCTCATCTGCAGTGCTTATGAAGGGACTGACACAGTCTTTCAGATGGAATGAGACTCATGGTACTAGTACAGTTAGAAACAGGAAAGTTGAGGGACCACTCCCTTCACTTCATTGAAGTATACACACAACACCATCTTAATGATTATCCGTGTTTAATTAAGCTTAGTAGGTCGAGATGCCTGAGGTGGCAAGTCATCAACACCACTGAGAGACGAAATGGGAAGCACTTGGAGTCAGAGGCATCTGGTCACAATAGGAGATGTGCGAATTAGAGGCATCTGACTACAGTGGAGGCACCTGAATTAGAGGTGTCTGACCCTTTAAATACTAGGAACCTGAGTTATGAAGGATTCCTCTTCGTTTTCCCTCTGCCTTTCTGCTTGTTCCTGTTGCTGCCAACCCGGGATCTTCAATAAATGTAGCTACTTACTGCTTACCATGAGGTGTTCACTTGACAATTCTTTCCTTGTGTTGCAAAAGAACCTGGACTATTTCTGGCCCATTCAACTGTAACAGTGCAGTGGAACTGATGCCTACCTGACCCCAACACTATGTTTGCTGCACTACTGGGAAATACTCCACTTATAAACAACAAGAACAGCAACAAAAATCTCTAGATTTTTTTTTCTAAGAGTTGCTAGGAAAACTTTAAAAAATTATACATATAATTGCATTTTTGAGCCAAAACAAAGACCTTTACATTTAGTTCTAATTACTTTTGTTTTATTTGAAAGGATGATCATTGTGGCATATATTATGAGCAAATAATTGGAAGTGTTTTGCAAAAAAAAAATAGGGTAATATTAAGTATATTCTAGTACGTACCAGAGATATAGTAGCATGTGCCTGATCTTTCTGAAGAATAGTTAATGGGGGAAAATACTTACTGTACAATGTCAAGGAAAATGCAGGGTTAAAACCATGTGTAATTGTCGTAAATTCTTTCCCTAAGAAAGAGACCAACTTGGGGAAAGGGAGAGAATGTTGTGTTAAATTTTACCCTACTGGTATTAACCCACTGTTCTATCTTCAAGGAATATTTTTATATTCTACTGTTCAACTGTTAGCCATTGTTGGGGCTAGGGGCCTCAGGAGATTTTGTGAGTGAGGTCCCCAGATTAGACAATGCACACACATGCAAGACATCAGCAGCACAGCAGTAACAGGGAGCAGAGTGGAGCAAGAGCAGCCTGCTTCTTTATTGTTTAACTGTTATACATGTCGTTATCACTTACTTACATTCTTGTGTGCTGGCTTACCTGGCACATGCATGGTTGTCTAGTGTCAAGTCATAATGATATAAATCCCACTGTGTAACTGCATTAAGTAGAGAGTTCACAACCTCAGGTGTCTTCAGACACCCCAAGCTTTGAAGTAGTCTGGAGCAGTACACCACTTCTCAGCCCATCAAAGCCTGGGGGAAAGTCATCTCTTGAGTGGCCCATAGAGCTGACCCCAGTGCACAAAAACCACAATAAAGACGACAGCAAAACACAACCAACCCCATTGCCCCCACAGTGAAGTTTATGGCTACCCAGTACCAGGTGAATCCCAAGGATTACCACAATTGGGTAAGAGGGTCCTGCTGCAGGGCCTGGATGTCAGACACCTCTACATCCATCTCTTACAAGACTTCTTATGCCTGTGTCTGCCGGTCAGGGATATAAATGCAATATTGTACATGTAAGGGCACAAGTAATTCCTTGCGCTGCAGTCAGAAGATCAAGAGCCATGTGGTGGTAAAACCACTTTTCTCATTTGAGAAGTTTTATCCATGGCAACTTCAAAGTTTGGCACATGGCCTGGGCCATATGTTGAGTGAGGGCTTCATCTTCAAGCACTACATCTATGGTCTATGGTCTGTGGTCTATGCCCCTGGCATCAGCAAGGCCATCAGATAAAACCACAGGCCTCTGTTTAGTATGGTGCCATCTGTGATACACAGTGTCCCAATTGTGGGGTGAGTCTGTAATGGTGGATCTAATAGTACCCTTAATGTATGGACCTCTCCAGGTGCAGCACTCTGTCCAGTGTGCAGGTAGGTGCCACAGACTAATAATGCTTCCGTGGTGGGCCAATCAGTGGGCACATACTGACAAGTTTAAGACCATCCCACCACTTACTTGTTTCATTTCTCAGCGACATTGGGTTACACAGTTCGTGGTATCCCCACACACGCAATTCAGTTTCCCACTGATGCATTCACCTGTTGAATACAAAGTCGGGCTACATCCAGCACTGTCACTTGCAATCCTGTCATCCACCCCTAGCCATTGTATATAACAGGTCCCAGTCCCTGTGGGGTTGTTTTGCTCTTCCAGATCAGCACCTTGGTGACCTGGCATTGTTGATTCCGGGCAGAACCAGTCCAGTTTTGCTGCTGCCAGTCAGTCCAATTGATCAGGGATGCTCAGTTACCTTGGTCAGGAGTTCAGTGCACACCCAACAATGCAATTGTTTGGTGTACACAAGCAAATGTGTGTGTCCATGAGACTACACTGTTAGTGTGGCTTGTCCTGGTCTGAAGGACAGGACAGAAAGAGAAAACAGAGATCTCTTTCTTCTGGGAGGATGCTGATCACACGTTCATCTTGTGAGAGGATTGTGACTGGATCATCTCCCTCCACAATCCCCGACTTAGAATCCAAAACCTGGGTTCCCATTGCTATGGAGTCAGGGTTAAATCCACTACCCCCAAGGGAATGGACCATGTAGCCACAACATCACTCCCTTTCAGAGGGGTGGCTCCAGCATTGTGCAGAGAGCACACTGAGGTCTTCAATGCTCAAGTTGAAGTCCAGGGGTGTATTTCTACATCATGGCTAAATCCTTCTCTCCAGGGCTCCAATAGGAATACCTAATTGCCCATCAGAGGGTCTGTAGACCAATCCCAAGTGCACTGATAGCTGCCTCAGCTATGCAGGCTTCAATGCAAGAAGGATTAAAGTCCCTTTCATCACCTTAGGACCCTGCTCTATAGGTCAAGAACATAGAAGAAGCAGCTGTGCTTTCAGAAAGTGATCCAATGGGCCGTCACCCATAAGTTGGGGCTGGTCATTGAACATTTAAACTGCCTGGGTAAAACCTGTACCCACTTGGTGAACTTTGTAGCCAAATAGTCTAGTTTGGTTTTTTGTTTGTATGTTTGTTTGTTTGTTTTGGTACTGGCAGTCAAACTCAGGACTTCGCGCTTGCCAGGGAGGCGCTGTGCTGGTGAACTACATTCCCAAACCCCAGTTTGTTTTGTAGAAGTCCATTGTACCTCTTTTTCTTTTTCTTTCTTTCTTTTTTTTTTATGTACCTCTTAATCATACCAGTGACGTGCTACCAGTAGGGCACGTGAAAGTGTCATGTGACATCATTGTCTCTGACTCGTACCTAGGCCCCTGTAAAATGAGTGTCCCTGTGTTTCCATTGCTTTTCTCTCATTTGAGACGAAATACCCAACACCCAAAGTTAAATGGGAAAGGTTTATTTAGCTCACAGTTTGCAGATATTTTAATCCATAATCAGTTGACTTCAAGGTATGGTTGCATGGCAGAGGGGCAACAGTTCATGGTGGTGGAAGACAGCAAAAGCAACCAGAGCAAAAGGAGAGACAAGCCTTTTCCTCCCTTATACTGTATGCAGGCTACCCACCCTATGGCAGGTGTAGCACTCACACCTCCAATCCTAGCACTAGACAATGAATCAGTTGCAAACTCTAGATTCAGCTACCTCTGAAAAGCCTGACCCTCATGACTGCATGAGGTTTTGGGGGAACATCCGGACACAAATGGTAACAGTATCAGATGTAAATCCTGCAGCATCCTATATGCAGAGGTCAACCATTGTAAAGCCTTAATGATGTGAACTTGGCAGCAGAGGGTGAGGGGTAGGTGAAGCCTATACCTGTGGGTATATCCAAAGCAGTCGAAGCATATCTGTGTTCCTGTGAGAGAGACAGGAGCTCATTATAACCCACCTGCTTTTGCTGTAGCAGGTGTTATGCTCCTAGTATGGTGCCAAGCTATATGGGCACCCTCTTCTTCCAGAGAGCCAAATGAACACACTGGGGACACACACTTACCACAGCTTTGACTCAGCAGGAATCAAATCCAGGTGCCATCACTGTACTACAGCTTGCATGTATAGCGTCCTGCATGTACCAGTTTCTTGTGGTGCCAAGGTGCCACGGCAGAAGGTAACTCTCAGAGAGTGGCTACCCTCATCAAGGAATCTGCTAGGTCATTTCCTGGTGAGAGGAGGGTCTGATGTCCTGCAACATGATACACTACATAGTTAGTTTCTTGGCCATGCTCCCGTAAGTCTCACCATATGTCAGCACCCCACAAGGATCTGTGCCCTATCTTCTACTCTTGAGCTGCCCAAGCCAGCAGCCAGAGCATCAGCCCCCTAAAGATGACCCAACTGTCTGTGCACACATGTAGAGGGCCTTCGTGCATCACAAGTAGCCACACTGCTCTCAGCTCTGCCCATTGGCTTGACCTGACTCTTCTGGTTTTAAACCAGAGTACTTCTGTACTGTTCATATCAGTCCACTGTGGGGCTGTGCCATGGCTAGACCCATCAGTATACCAGACATCAGCCAGACATCCCTTTTCCCCTTATGCATAGGGACTAGGGTCACATCCTGTAGACTGTCCTCCTGGATGGTTTCCTGGGCCATGTATGTCACAGGTCCCAAAACTGTTGCCAGTTTGTCTGCCAATAGATTGGCCAAAAAAGAGACCTGCCCCCAACATGTAAGAGTGGGGACCTGTGCCACCCCTCTCATGGGACAGGATGTTCACATCTCTAGTAGATATTTTGTCTGCACTTCCACTATCTGTTGTCCCATGATACTTTCACAGGCATGCAGAACAGTGTACACCACTGCTGTTTGTCAGTCAGGGAATATTGGCACTTGGGTCCCTTCCACAGCTGTGACCAAACCCCAACAGTGTGCTTCCACTTCCCCTGTTTTTGCCACAGGCCCCAGCCAAACCTTTCATCATCCACACTGACTGTTAGGATGAACGGCAGAGTAGGGTCAATGATTTATAGGTCTTGCACCTGTGAATCTGCCCTCTTATAGTCCTGAAAAGTGCCTTCAACTGCATCTGTTCAGTCCCATGTAGCACCCTTCTGGATCATCTGATACAAAGGGTACAGGAGTGTAGCTAGGTGCAGTATGAACATCCACCAGAAGCCTAGCAAGCCCACATACACCTGTAATTGGAGTACTGTCGTGGGTTTGGGGATGTGTTTAGTAACTGCATCAGGAATTACTCTTGTCTTACCTGATCACATAACACCCAAGAATTTGACAGACAAGCCAGGTCCCTGGACCTTGTCTTCATTGACGGCCCATCCCAGGCCAGCAAACCTTCCTTCAGACCAGGCACAGTGGCTCCCAAATCTACAAGCAATCAGAAGTTAACATAGTATCATCAATATAATGAAACAGAAACACAGAGTGTGGCTGGGTCCAGGTGGCCAAGTCCTGTACATCAGGTCATAACACAAAGTTGGAATATGTCGATAGCCTTGTGGCAATACCTGGAAGTCTGAAGGCAAATTTATTCTGACTGTCAGGTGCAATAGCAATGGAGAAGAAAGCATTGGCCAAACTCACAATATAATGATATCTACCCAGCATCTAGGTGAGATGATCCATCGTCTTCAATGCACATGGAATAGAAGAGTCGCTTTATTCAGTTCCTGGTAATTCACAGAAATTCTCCACATCTCATCTGGCTTCTGTGCAGACCGTATCAGGGAGTTGAAAGGTTCTGTGCAGGGCACATCACTCCTGCTTCTTCCAATTTCAAGATAGTCTGTCCTGTCTCCTCATGGCCTCCAAGTAGCCAGTGTTGCTTCATGCACACAACCCATGTAACCTGTGAGAAAGTCAGCAGTGCATGGCCTGGATGCCTTGGACTACAGTTTCTACCATGAGAATTCACAACCAGAATTCTTCTTTCGTGGTGTCTAGCTGAGCACCAGTCAGTGTGTCCACTCCCAGGATGTATTCAGCCACTGGGGAAGCATAAACATCATAAGGGCACAGGGGTAAGCTGATACCCTGTGTCACCTAGGCCTTCCAGACCATGATGTAGTGACCTCCACACCCTTCTTTGCATGCAGTAGGCCCTGTAAAATGGTCTGGGTTGCCGTATGTTAGCGTTGACTTGGTTCCAGTATCCACCAACACTAGTACACACTGCACATTTTTAGGGGACCAATAAATAGTTTTACACGTGGCCGTTGGACCCCCAGGACCCCCATAACCCAGGTACCTCAGCCTCCCTCCTAATCTGAATAAAAGGAAGCCAGCATCATGTTTCACTGGGGCTGCTTTTGCCTTTGTACCAGAGCCCATCAGCCAATATTGCTGCTCAGGGGGCAACTACCTCCACAGTCAGCAATATGTCCAAAGACTGCCCATCTGACTTAGCTGTGGCGAGGCTGGCAGCCAGTGGGACCATCCACATCTGGCACTGACCAACCTTAAGTGGCCCCACAGCCTGTCCCTGGGGGAATAGCTCCGCTTACTTGGGGGTCCCCCCCTTTTTTTTTTCTCCTTTGCCTGGACAGTTTTTACAGATCTCACCTTATCTGGATATTTCACTTCCACATCTCCCAGCCTGACCAAGGCATCCACAGCATCAAAAATGGCTCCACTGACCCAATTGTGCCAGCTGGCGCACTCACCACTCCTTTATGCATGCCATCAGCAGTTCCTCGTCTGGGCTACGGTACTGCAGTGCAAACATCATTTGCCACATGCCTATTTCTTGTAGCACAGTTATTAAGTCTAGGTAGGTTGTCTATTTTGTGACTTGTTCTGGCATTTCACCTGGATTCACCCAAACAAGGTGAGCTCCTGTCATCAACCAATTTTATTACAGTCTGGTTACCCGCCTGCAGGACTGTTCTCTGCATATCCTGCAGAATCCAGTGCATGGAGGGGATGCTGGCTCTGCTGTCTATTTGGGACATCTCCTGTGGGCTTAACTGTGTTATCAGCCCATCATCCCATAGCCAGAGCAGCCACACTGGAACTATTTCACCCACCTTCTGTTTAATTGTTTTGTCAGCTCCTGCAGCTCCATGGCTGTACAGGTCGTGTATATGGTGTGCCAGAGAGAAGTGGGCAGTCCTCCCCAGTCTGCCTCCTGGTCTACCTCCACCTTCTGGTGAATAGAAGACCTAGAATGCAAAACCAGAGCAATTTACTGGGGGTCCTCTCAGACATGAGATGCTTTTGGAGAGGTAGTGCTTCCCATGCCTTCCGCAGCAGCCAGCTATTGTTCCAGTTCTTCCTCTGTCCCCTGCAGCTGGTCTGCTTGCCAGACAAGGCCATCCACCTCTTGGTTTACACAGCTGAAGAGAGCAAGAGCAGCCAAGTTACCCATCCGACTGTCTCATGATCAGGGGATGGGAATTTGCCTGTGTATCACTTCTAAACATCCTAGGTTCTAGATGGACTACTTCCCAGTCCTCCAGGGCCTTCCAAAGCACCAAGAAGGTGGTTAGAGATAGCCAGGGTGAGGCTCGGGGACACATTTCAGCCATTTCC
>RJWT010034611.1:0-13656 GCA_004365215.1 Cuniculus paca
CAAATCAATGTAATTAAAAATGAAAAAGGTGAAATCACAATATACCCTGCTGAAATAAAAAAGATCATTAACAGCTAGTTTACAAACTTGCATCCCAAAAATTGGAAAATTTGAAAAAAATGGATAGATTTCCAGTTACATATGAATTACTAAAACTGAACCAAGAAAATTTTAAAACTCTGAATAATCCTATAACAGACAGTGAAATAGAAACTAATAAAACTCCTACTAACTAAGAAAAAGCCAGATTCAAATGTATTCATTGCTGAATTCTACAAAAACTTCAGGGAAGTTCTAACATCAGTACTCCTTATGCTTTTTAATAAAATCAAAAAGGAAGGAATACTCCCAAAGTCATTCTTTGAAGCTACCATTACCCAATTCCAAAACTGAAGAAGAATTGAATCAAAAAAGGCAACTATAGACCAATCTCTTTCATGAATATAGATGTAAATGTCCCCAGCAAAATACTGGTAAACAATGCAATGAATTATCAAAAAGATCATGCATCATGATCAAGTAAGCTTCATCTCAGGTATGTAAATATAGTTCAACATATGAAAATTAATAGATCCAAAAAAGTCTTTGACAAAATACAACATGATAGAAATCCTGAAGAAAATAGCTGCAGAAAGGTTTTATCTCAACCTGCTAAAAGCAATTTATGGCAAACCTACTGCCAACATCATATCAAATGGTGAAAACTGAAAGTTTCCTCTAAAATCAGGAACAAAAGAAGCATATTCGTTATCACTATCTTGTTTGACATAGTACTCAAAACAATTAGGCAAGAAAAAAACCAAAAGGGGTATGTATAAGAAAGGAAGAAGTCAAATTATCAATATTTGTACATGATATGATCCTCTACATAGAAGACTCGAAAATACCAAAAGACACCTAGAATTAATTACAAAATTTGGTAATGTAACAGAATAGAAAATCAACACATTAAAAACCAATAGCATTCCTGTACACTAATAGTGAACTCACCTAGAAAAAAATTAGAAAAAAGCCCCATCACAATAATTTCAAGAAAAATTAAATACTTATGAATTTAACTAAGAAAGTAAACACACTATGAAAACAACAGCACTCTGAAAGAGGAAATTGAAGAGGCTGCCAGAAAACAGAAAGATGTTACCTGCTCCTAAATAGGTAGAATCAGTATATTAAAAATGGCCATACTTCCTAAATTTATATACAGATTTATGTAATCCCAATCAAAATTCCAACAGCGTTATTCACAGAACTAGAGAAAATTCCAGCATTCGTATAGACCCAACAGAAATCTAGCACAGTAAAAGCAATCCTGAATACAAAGACTAAAGCATGAAAGAACACAATCCTGGACTCGAAGTTATATTGCAAAGCTGTAGTGATAAAAACAACATGGCACTGGCACAAAATCAGACTTGAGGATCAATGAAACAGAACAGATAATGCAGGAACAACCCCAGGCAGATTCAATTTTTTGTTCTATGATAAAGGGGCCAAAAACATACACTGGTAAATGGTGTCAGGCAAATTGGACATTCACATGGAGAAAATTGAATCAAGACCACATCTTTCATCATGTACTAAACTAAAATCAAAAATGGATTAAAGATTTGAATGTTAAAGCTCAAATACTTAACCTGCTAGAACACAAAATAGGTAATACTTGAAGTCATAGGCATAGGCTTGAGTTTTGTGAACAGAACCCCAGATACACACGAAAGAGGATAGAAATGATAAAGAAACAACGAATAGAAACAACTAAGAGACAAATTACAGAGTAGGAAGAATTTGCCAGCTATTCTTCAGATGGAGGACAAATATCTAGACTAGAAAAAGAACTAAAAAAATTAGACCTCCTCTCGAATAAGAGACCCAGTCAGATAATGAATGGGCTAGTGAATTTAAGACACTTCACAGAAAAAGTACACATAGACAAAAAGTTCATGAAGAAATGCTCAAAATTGCTGACCATTAGAGAAATGCAAATTAAAACATCACTAAGATTTCATTTTACCCCAGAAAAAATGGCCATCAGCTAGAAATTAAATAGTAACAAATGATGGTGAGACTGCAGGGAAAAAAAGAATGTGAATGATTACAACCACTTTGGAAAATCAGCATGTTGATTCTTCAAAACACTGGTTGTGGAATCTCCATTTGACCCAAGTATTCTCCTTGTAGGTATCTTCCCCAAAGAATAAAAAGCATCATAGTATAGTGGTACATGCTATGTTCATAGCAGCACATTTCATAATAGCTAAATCTTGGAAGCAGCCTCTTTGTCAATTAACAGATGAATAGATAAAGGAAATATGTTGTTTATACACAATGGAGTAGTGTTCTGCCATAAATAAGTCAGGTAAAGAAACGTAAATATTGTATAACTTCTCTAGAAGAAACACAAAGTATAAATAAAGAACAAAATAAAAGATAGATAACAAAGTAGGGAGACAGAACTTTTTCAAAGGAGAAGGTGATCAGAAGATGAAAGGGAGAGATGGAATGTGGGAAACAGCATGAAAAAAGGAAGGAGAAGTTGTTATATACATGTACTAACTCCACACCAGAAATATGAACAGCGTGTGTTGCAAACATGCACAGAAAAAGGAAGAGCTGAGTGAAGGAGTTAGGGAGAGAAGAAAAAGGGGATAAATATAGAAATAGAAATTAAATTGTATTATGTACATGCATCAACTCCCCACACAGAATGAAAGTGAATGTACTATAAATATGTAATATTAAATGGCTTTTTGCATTTGGAAATAAAAAGATGGTGTATGTGCAAAATGGCAGTTTAAGGAAGAGAAATAGAGAAATGAAAAACTTCATATGTACACAATTTATTGGGAAAAATCTGGGTAGCATGCTGGGCAAAGCACTTTGTCTATTATGGGCTGCCTCAGCCTCTGCTAAGTGTTCGGGACTATGTCCCTGGGAACCTCATAGGAGATCACCTGCTAGCCTTGATTCTCCAAATAATTTCCTTTCAATGAACCAAATTTGGGCAAAGCATACTGCCTCTCTTTGTAGTCTTTTTATTTAGTTGGGTTTTTGTGGTTTACTGTACCAACTTGTTTTATGATTTGAGTTGTGCCTTGATTATGTAATCTTTGAACTATTTTATCATCATTCACTTCCCTTTGATCTTTCACCTTAAAATGTAGAATAAAAGCGAACATAGTGATGAGAAGCTTAGGGAATGAAAATGGGTAGTAATGGAATGTAATGTTGTTACTGAGGTTGACCACCCAGGTCCCCAGAAAGGTAGAGCTTTACTTAGGCATCCCTGGCCAAGGCATTTACTTTTTCCAGAGCAGTCCTCTGAGGTTGGCCTATGCAAAACTCATCTGACATATAAGTCAGAAAAAGCCTTCTAAACTCCAAAGCACTATTCCAGGCAATTAGGAAGCTTTGCCAAAGTTCTTTAAAATGATAACTCAAAGAAGTTTATGGATAGTGCTATTTTCTTACACCCAGAACAATCCAGAAGCTTTGTGGGGTATCACCAATGCACAGTCCAAACCAAAGCTCCCATATTCTAATTGAAGCTTGGATTCCCAAAACTAATCATGTTATTTTCAGAACAGCTATACATGAATCTGAAGGAGAAATAGGTAAGAAAGAATATTAAGTCTGATAACTTTTAAAAGTATGGACAAACTTCAATTAGTAAATGAGTGACTGTAAAGAGAGAGAGAGAGAGAGATTTGAGCAGAGAATTCTAACAGTAAATTTAAAGTTTTCAAAGAAAAAAACTATTAATATAAAAAGAAGATAAAATAGAAAATGTGTGTAGGTTGTATGATTTTTGTGGGTGAAGTTGAAAAGTTGATGTATCTTAAATACAGAAGAATTTAGCTGTGTTAGCATTTAACTGTTATTCAAGTTAATTGGCTTTGATTATACTCAAACACAGAGCTTATCAAGAGATCCAATTCCTGGTTATCTGAAGAATCACAAACCAATTAATGTCCTTACTTTGCTTATGTCAAGATTGCTGATTGCTTGCACAATAGCTTCCCATTTTCCTTCTTGGGGTAATTGAAATTTTCTTTCTAAACTGAGGGCTTTTACTCCTTGAATAGAGGATATTATCTAAAATGACCTCTGTTTCACTATTTAAACAAATTTTCTTCTTATAATGTCCAGTTTCTTTCATAGTTTCTAGCAAAATGCTGCTCAGAACAGTCTTTTAGGGTTAATTGTAGTCTTTAATATGTAAGTGTGAGAACTCCTTTTTGACATAGTAATTTGTCATTTCAATTGATGTATAACCTTTTGTTTTAGATAATATATGATATCATTTAGAGTGGAAATACCTCTTTTCAGGTATTCTCCAAAAGGATAAAGGAAAAGAAAGGTAAACAGAGAAACTATGGGTGGTGAAAATTTCACTTAAATTATAAAGCAATTATATGTCATACTCCAAAACAAAGTCTGATGGACCATGTTTTCTTTTTTATTGCATTTATAATGGAATCCTCTGTGAGAGGAGTGAAAGCAATAGGAATTATTTTCTAGAAACACCGTATGTTGATCCACCTGTCTGATTACTGTTAAGAGCTCTAATCTTGTATGTAGGTAAATATCTCAATGAAGTCACAAGTGATTTCTGCACCGTTAGAGCAGCTACAACTCAGAGCAGCTGGAACTCAGTTCAGAAATTTGAGACTTTGTTGGTTCGTATGGTGTTTGTTGATACACATTTGGGCATCTATCAAAAAGACCCAAAACATCATTTTTCAAATTCGGATTTGCTGCTCAGTACTGAGTGATCTTGACCTTAATTTTCTCATTCAGATTAAGTGCAATTCACACTGACTTTGAGGAAAGCACTATACATGAAGTATTTGATATCAGGGAGTACTCTAAGGGTATTAGTCCTTGTGGTTCTCAACCCTTCTGTTATAACATTGAAATAATCTCCTTTAAACATTATTATCATGTTCTTATTGGCCAAAATGCCTAAGTGATTCTAAAATGTTATGTATCTTATTCATTTCAAGAAACGTTGACTTAGTATTAGGTTTATACTGGAGTGAATAATAACATGATCCTGGTTTTCAAGGAGCTCAGTCTTATGAACAAAATTAATTATACCATTTTAAGGTGTTTCTTAAATAAGTCACAAAAAAATCTGTAACCTATGTCAAGTTAGTCATCTTTCATTTCTCAGACATGTGTTTCCTTTAGCCAGACTTTCTCAATACTGGCTAACCACCAAAACCATTTGGGAGACTCTTAAAAACACTAATGCCTGGGTCCTACCTGCATCGATTAACTTCAAATTGCTGTTTCTCACACTTGTTCAGAGTGGCACCTTCTTTACTTCTCTGTATTTTTTTCTGTTTGGACTTACTGGACAAGAGCAATATAGAAAAAATTTGTTAAACTACTTTTTTGGTGTACTTTGTTTTCCAAATCTGTATATAACCTTCCTGAGGAGGAGATCAGATGCTCTGTCCTTTGTGTACTATTTACAGGTGACATTTACACTTCTCTGACCAAAGTGGGCACTCAACAAGGATTGTGGGCAACTGACTCACTTCTGGTAAGCTGGCCTCTTCCCCTAACCTATTTTAGTATTATCAGCTGTGGAATATCCATGTGAATTATTGAACTTTTACCTTGACTTTCTAACTCTAAATTTTTATCTCTTTCACGAGTCAGGTTTTTAGAATTTAATTTTCTTTACTTTCCACTAGTCCAAATGAAATACTTAAAATTTTCTTATTTTTAGGCTTTTTTTAAAAGAGAGAAAATGAATTATAAAATCATGGCACTGAACCATACTCTCCTAACTGTCTCGAAGGCAGGGATAAATTTCATACTTATCTTTGTGTCTAGGAACATAGAAAGGACCCGGCATATATAAAGAACTTTAATAAAGATTTATTGAATTTGTCCTTTGGTTAAAATAAGTTTCATCAGCAGAGACACTCAGAATTCATCTATCGTGCTGGTCGTTTTGAAAATCAAATGCATTTGTTTCTAATGGCATTTTCTCGGCAATTATCTTGTTATTACTCATAAATTCTGGGAATCTAACGTTTCTGTTTTATATCACTGTGCCTCCCTTAGCACATCTCTTTGCTGACATCCTTTTGGATTTTGTGTTGGCTTGTGTTAATCA
The DNA here is from genome assembly GCA_004365215.1 of Cuniculus paca. Lineage (NCBI taxonomy): Eukaryota > Metazoa > Chordata > Mammalia > Rodentia > Cuniculidae > Cuniculus > Cuniculus paca. The sequence continues at coordinate 6,131 of RJWT010034611.1, forward strand.
CTGATTTCTACGACTGTCTGTGGCTCAAACCTCATCCCTAAACAGCCCACCCTGAGTTTTTGTGTACAACACAAGCAACTCTTTTTTTGAAACTCATTGAATAAGACATTGAACATACTTACATTAAAAAGTAAAATAATGTAGATGTTAGTCTATTTTGTTCAAATGCAATCATTCAGAATTTTTTGGTATATTTCCTACCAATCTTTTTTATGCATTTAAAAACTATGGCTTTTGCCTAAAATTAACTATTTAACTTTGTATTGTCTTTTGGTGCTTTAATATTATAAACTAAATATTTTCCAATGTTTCATATGCTTTTTGCTAAGCTGTACTTAATGAATCTATTGTACACTAATAGATATGCAGCAATTTTAATAAACCACTCTCTTATTGTTGAATTTTTTGATAGTACTGTATTTTTATCACCAAAAACAATCCTGAGATAATCATCTTTACATATCTTTCTATAAATAGGACTACATCCCAGAAGATATATCCAATAGTATGAATATTTCCAAGTTCTTTAGACATGTGAATAAATTATTTACTAAAACATTGTCTTTCATACTTTTGCCCAGCAATGCAATTAGGCTCCCTTTCAACAAACTCTAGTCAGTTTGAGGACTTTTCAACATAAAAACATAATAATTGTAATTTTATCTAAGACCCCTTTGGAAATTTCTACTGTGCACATGTGTTTAAGACTTTATTTCATTCATTTTAGCAGATTGTTGCACCAGCTCGTAAATGTATTTACACCAAGACTACCCTGATGTAGCTACTGATGTGTATAAAACAGGTTGCTTGGCTTACGTTGGGTGCTGAGAGTCTGATTGGTCAACATGCTTTTGGCTGTGTCAGTAGAGGCTGGCTGGAGTGCACTGCTATGACTGAGTCCTTAGCCACTATGCTACTAAGGGTGTCACTATATGTTCTTATAGGATGAGAATATACACAAAGAAAAATTAAAGAGTGTTTAAACAAGGGGAAGCTATAAAGCCACAGGACATCTGTAGATTTCTGAAAGTAGAATTTCGTTGCAAGAGATGGAAACTAAGGTCTTCAGATGGCTTCAGTTGTTTCTATTCATAACTTTAGTCTACTTCTATATTCCACTGTTATTTTCTGGATTCATTTTCACACCAAAAGAGAATTAAAGCCTTGTTTTCATTTTGGCTACTGTATTGCTACTACAAGTAGTAAAGGAAGAAATTTCTTTACATTCCATGTGAGATTCATGGTACAGTATTATGAAATATCATAAAGATTAAAGGACTGAATATTTTCAGAAAAAGGCTTTATGAAAGGTAATGATTCAGTGATACTGTCACAAAATGATGACTTCTATTACACGGTCATATTTAAATGTCACAGATATTTTTTTTTTTCAGAAATTTTTGTACTTCTGGGAAGATGGTAGAGTAGTAAACAGCAGCAAATCAGTGTCTTCAAGATTCAGAAACCTGACCCTGAATATAAAAACTTGGAGAAGAAAAGAAGGAGGGAGGCGAATCCCGAGGACTTAGGAAGAATTTTAATGGAGAATTGGAGTCCACAGGGAAAGTGAAGAGACATACCTCATCATAGAAAAGAAGGTGGCAAACTGCACTTTCTCCCAGACTCCCAACTCACTGTGAGAGGAGGTGCAAATCTACAGAGTGAAGGCAGGTGGACACTAAAAGCTTCCATGGAGAAGCACACTAGTGGAATGGAGTAGCAGATGCTGTGAACTATAGCAACTGGTGAGTAACTCCAGTCCAAGCATCCCCTGGAGACTGTTTGACCAGATGCCAATTTAGGGAGGGGTCAACTGAACCTGCGACTCAGCAGCTGTGGGTCAGCTTCCTCTCAAGGCTTCCTGTGGCTGGGTGAGGCACAAGCATGGGAGACATCTAGGGTCAGGGAGTTGAGGTCAGACTGTAATAGAAAACGCCCCTCCCCCCAGCCAGTATATTTCAGTTTCTTAGTTGCCCAGGTAATAGTTCCTGTTCCAGTTTCAGTTGCTTCTGTATCTTAGAAATGGCTGGTCACTATGATGCACATTGTATAAACCAGTCCCCAATTGGCAAGCCATTCTGCCTCTGTACTTTCCTAAATAGTCCTAGACCACCAGAAATCAAGGCCTGATATTTTGGGAATGGTCCTGATCGGTGCCCAGCAATGTAAATAAATCTACCTTCAAATCCTGGATGTTGTTTCAATATTTCTGCTTGCCATGACAAAATTGGCAAGAGTCACTCAGAGTGCTGTAGGTCGAACAATTCAGGCCCAACCCCATAACCCGAGGCCAGGATCGTCCTGAACTTCTGTGGGGTTGAAAGCACCAGAATCAGCACCCCACTCTAATCCTACTCCAGGCTTGTGGGGATCATCCAGTGTGGATCGGGGCTCTGTCTGTGACTTCTAGACTGTGCTTGATGGTATTGTTATTATTGATTGTACTACTTTTGCCAACATGACATAGTTGTGAACAGGTGGTTTTCCTTGCATGCCAATACTGAGATTGTCTGCAGGTCCTAAAAAATGCCATAGTCCAATACCAAAGAACCGGTACAGGTAGTTACTTCTCATCCCTAATAAATTTAAGAGGCAAGATCTTGGGACAGGCCCAAAGGCCAAAAACTAGCTACAACTAGAAGTTATCTCTGAAAAATAGTCATTCTCCAAGGAGATTTCCATACTAGTAATAATGCTATGTACTACAAGCAATTTACAAGCATCAATGCAGAAAGCAAACTAAAATAAATAGAAAATGAGAAGACACAGAATCAAGATGCAACCCCAGACCTCCAGCTTGTCCAAGGAGAATCCAGGGAGCACTGAGGTAGAAGAAATCAAAAGCCATCCAGCTGAACTTTCTGAAATGATAACAGAAGTTACAAAGCAGTGAATAAGGTTCTAGAGAAAACAAATCACAAATAATTTCAACAAAGCCAACTCATGCCCTTCTGTAAGGCAGAAGCAGCCATGTGGGCCAGAAGGAGAAGCAAGAAGCCGACCCACACCCCTACCCTGTGAACCAGCTGGACTTGGGGCTGAGAGACAAGAAGAGTGCCCCTCTCACCCATAAGCAACCGACAGATTCAGAGGAACACAGGCTGAGATGATACCAACTGAAGTAAAAAAACAACTTAATGCTTGTATTGTTTGATTGACTTTGCGGGTCCATAGCTGGTAGTTTGAGCATCTATTTAGAGGATAACAATATGCAATATAGCAACTATGGAGGATTTCCTTCTATCTTGTTTTTGAAATCCAATATTATTCTCTTTTGTTTTGTTCCATTTTATTGTTTTGTTTTTTTCCCTTTAAAAAGAAAAGAAATAATTTCACATATAACTAAAGAGATGATGACTTTAATGAAGGATATGGTTAATGAATGTAGAATAGATACAGATAAAAAATAGAGGAGCTTAGGAAAGTGATGGAAACTATGAATCCCCAACATAGGAAAGAAATGGAATCCATGAAACAGATTCAGACAGATTATCAGAAGATTAAAAATTCCATTGAAAATATACACAGTAGAATCAACTAATGTGAGGACAGATTATCAGTACTAGAAGAAGACAAGTTTGTGGTTAGCAATCCATCAGATGAATGGCATTAATAAAAACATAAGGTTGAGTGATATCAATGAAATGAGGAGATAGCACAAAGGACATAAAATGTTCACAGAAGTAATGGCCAAAATTTCCCAAGCATGGGAAAAGAATGTGATATACAGTGAAATGAGGCATACAGGCATCAAATTAGCCATGATCAGAAAAAGCTATACCAAGGCATTAATAGTCAAAATTCCAGAAATTAAACACAATAACAAAATATTAAAAGCTGTTATAGAAAAGAAACAAATCACTTATAAAAGAAAGCCCATCAGAATCACAGCAGACTTCAACACAAGCTCTTACATCAAGGAGAGCTCGGAGTAAAGCATTTCAATTCCTAAAAGAAAACAACCTCCAACCCAGATTGATGTAGACAAAAAAAAATTTTTAAAATTGATGGAGAAATAAGACACTTCCATGATGCAGAACACCTGAAGAAATTCATAACAACCAAAGCAGCACCCCCAGAAGTTCTGAACGATATTAAGAAAAGGACAATGAGGACAATTCCATGGATCCCAATAGAATGAATCCAACAGGCAAGGTAAGTGACTAAACAGAGGACAAAAAAAAAAAAGAAAAAAAAGAAAAAAGGGAACCAACAACAGGAAAATAATATGACAGGGGTAAGTCAATGAGTATCAGTAATAGCTATCAATGTAAATGGTCTCAATTCACCAATCAAAAGAAACAGATTGGCAGAATAGATCAAGAAACAAGGTAGAACAATGTACATACAGGAAACACATTTAGTTGGAAAAGAAATTCATAGACTTAAAGTCAAAAGATGGAAAAGGATACTCCATGCAGCAGGAACTTGTAAAAAACAGTGGTAGATATTCTATTTTAAGACAAAGTGGATTTCAGGCCAAGACTGATTAAGAGAGATGAGGAACGTTGCTACATACTTGTCAAGTGAACAATTCAAGAGGAAGAGAAAACAATCATAAGTATATATGCACCAAAGGTCAGCACACCCAACTATGTAAAACAAACATTAAAGAACATGAAAAATCAAATAAGTACTAGTACTATTGTAATAGGGCACCTAAATACCCCACTGTTTAAATTGCAGATCAACTAGACAAAGAAGAATGGACTTAGTAGATATCTATAGAGTGTTTACTTCACACTAACAGAATACACATTCTTCTCAGCTGCAGAAATTTTTGAGTTAATTAAATGATGAAACTCATATGATGTAAATGAAATCATGCTTGACAAATAATGCATCTAGTTCTTAATATTTTTGTTTTGGTTTTCTCCTTTTTCATAATATAACAGTTTTAATCTGATTTCTTTTCTGGCCTGAGACACTCAGAGGAAGAAACTGAAATATTTGACACAGTAACTGGGTGAATCGACTGTAAATTCAAAAGATGATATTCTGAGTGAAGGAAGAGTCCAGCAGGAGGCAATTGGCAGGATATAAACTAAGCAGGTCATACCCTTGACGGTTCCTAAGTCGGCATTGATAATTGGAATTCCACTGGGTCTTAGACAGTGAAGATCCATTCAGTAAATTGGCCACTTTTGCTCCTTTTTTTCCTTTCAAAAACAGATGGGAAAATCAATGGAAGAGTCAGGGTAACCTGGAAGTGCTTTGGATTATCCGAAGCTCAAAGGTGACAGAGATGTTGCTACGGTGAAGGAGCCAAAACAAGAAGCAAAACAAAATTACCTCTTCTGCCTTCCAAGAACTGGGAAGTGATATTCATGAATGGTTATACAAAGATCAAAATAAAGAGCATAAGGATTCAGAGGGGGTGCAAATAAACTCAGTATCCTGCAGGGTTTCATTTAGTCTCTCCTTCATATTTCCCACCCAAGTGAGCTCCAACCTCTTCAGATTTCTCATTATTAAAAAGGTAAGTGACAAAAGAAATTTCCCTGACGTTTTGCAATAAAATATAGGAATGTATCATTGACTAAGATGTCCACTAATCTAACCATCATCTTGTTCCTGCTTATGGTTATAGTTAGCATTCTTTTCTTCAATCACTTTTAGTTGCCCTGAAAATCACCCCCAAGCATTTTGGCAGGGTTATGATGGGGAAAGTTACTATAAATTAAATTATAAATCTGATTGCTCTAGTGGGAATTGAAATCCATGATATCAATTAAAACCTCATTTCTTATTCCTTTTGTTCATGTGATCATCATTCTAGGCATGTATAAAACATGGATGTTACATAATTATGTAATTCCTTAAGCTACTCAGCCCTAATGTATTAATAATTCTCTTGTTAGGAAAGTTAGGAGCCTGGAATTTTACTGGAACAAAACCCTAAGCATTGTAAGAGCCTGAATTATAACTTTTTTCTTCTTAACCTCTCCAATCACAAAACCCAGACTGAGTACCATAGAAGTAGTTTAATAAATGCTACAGGAAGACTGATGCATGAACTGCCTTGTTATCTCCATGTTTAACTGCTGATTGGTTGTCCAGCCACTTCTACATGCTCTATTACACTGCAAAGACAAGTTTAAGACACATTCAAGCTTAAAATCGCTTTAAAGCATAAAGAATTCTACAGATATGAGAGTACCATATGAAGGTGATTTGATAGAAAATTCAGCCTAGTTGTAATATAAATAAAACATTGAAATCTCAAGGATACAACACAAGTAGCTATTTCTTGCTTACTTCTCATTTCATCTTGGTAGCTTTAAAATCTGGAATATGTGCTTTCTGAGATTTTTGTGACTTGCTATTACAGGTTAGATCTAAAATGTCCCCCAAAAGTCTCACAGTCAGAAGTGGACCTGGTAGGAAGGGTGAATAACTGGGGGAATGAGATGGAAGAGTATATTTGTGTTCTTGGATCCTCCCTTTTCTGTTTGCTTCATGGGTATCATGAGTAATGCATCCTTCTCTCTAATCCTTCTCTCTATCATGCTTCTCTGCCATCCTGTTTCTGCCAGGGCTTTAGAAGAGATGTGGGCAGGAGACAGACCAGATTGGTGAGCAAGTGACTGACATGCTCACCCTTCTGCCATTGCCTTGAGATGGCAGAGAAAGGGAGTTTTTCCTTACAAATTGGCTAATTTGGTAACTTTGTTGTAGGCACAACACTCTTTTGGCCTCAAGTGGTAGAAAAACAGGATGGAGGGAGTATGGTCTTTCACTTCAAACAGCTCTGGTTGAAAATCTTGGCTTTGTCCCTTGGGAAGTATGCGAACTCGGGCAATCTACTTACCTTATTGGATCTGTTTCCAAATCCACAGAATGGGAAAAGTAGTACTTTATTAATGTTGTTTCATGTAGAAATAATGTATGGTAAATAGTAACTTCAGGTCCCAATCGTTATGGGTGCTAAACAAATTGTAGAGATAAACGCAATCAATTTAATTAATAGTAGCATAAGATGATGATGGGAAAAGTAAACTCATCCCACTGCGACTATTATTTGACAAGAATATTTGTAGTTGATGCTTAGTTTAATTAGGCAAAACTGTTGGACTGACAGGATAATTGTCTACTTCTCTAAAACAGCTACTATTTGTAATTAAAATCTGTCTACTGTAGGCAAGATAGCCGCTTAACTCAAAGAATAACTTTGATGGGAATTTCAATCATGGAGTTAGGCTAGTAGAAAGGAGATGCAGTAAGACTAACTTTTGACCTTTAGATTATATTACATAGAAGATAGCTTATATCACAAACAAACATTGACATTTTATGCTACTCAGAGTGCAAGAGTTTGATTATTTGATGTGAAGATTAATGAAATGCCACAAGACAGGGCATGATGCAATTATAGTGCATTTATAAATCAATCGTTGTTGCATTAAGATAAAGTATCACAATACTTGTTCTCTGTGGACATATGAATGTCAGGGGCCTTTCTATCCCCATGCAGAACCTCATATGGTTGTTGTAAAAAGAATAAAAGAGATACATTAATAGGAAAT
>RJWT010034612.1:0-13644 GCA_004365215.1 Cuniculus paca
GGAAAAAATCTCAAATCTTGGGGACTTGGGCTAGGGCCCATCCTAAGATCACTGAGAACGCTAATGTTACTGCTTCTAGTTGGGCCTAGTTGCAAAAGATCACATGTAACTTGTCTAGCAAAGATTTGCTGGGGAAACTAAAAGAGGGAGGAAATGTAGCAGAAAATGCTCCTCCCCGCCAACCCCGCCAGTATACTTCAGTTTGTTATTTGCCCAGGTAATAGTTCCTGTTCCAGTTCCAGTTGCTTCTCTCTCTTGGAAACAGCTGGTCACTGTGATGCACATTGTATAAACCAATTCCCAACTAACAAGCCATTCTGCCTGCTTGCTTATCTCATGGAAGCCCTAGACCACCAGAGAAAGGGACTGATACTCTGGGGATGATCCTGATCAGTGCCCATTGACATGAATAACTCTGCCTCCAAATCTGGGTGTCCTTTTGGTGTTTCTGCTTGCCGTTGCAGCTGAGCAGATCGGAGATGGGTTTGACAGAAGGAAAAGAAAAGGCTTCACAGAATAGGCCAAGAACAGGTTCTGGTTCATGGTGTTTATTAATTTCTTTCTTTTTTTTTTGTTTTTTTGAGAAAGGGTCTCGATATGTAGTTTAGGCTTGTCTTGAATTCACTATGTAGCCCAGGCTAGCCTTGAACTTGCAGTGATCCTCCTGCCTCAGCCTCCCAAGTGCTGAGGTTAGAGATTACAGGCTGAGATTGTGCTACCAGGCCAGGCTTTTATTAATTTATTCAACCATTTGTTGAGACTACAGCACTGGGGGCTTTGCCGGAAGCTCTGGGAGTAGAGAGGTGAAAACAAAACACCCCCAAACCCAAGCAACGCAAACAATCAAAGTGTCTGCCCTCAATGACAAAGCTTGTAACCTAGTAGCAGTCAAATGCTTGTAGAGTGAATGGTGCCTGGATCCAGGCAGCGACAGCAGGGGTGACAGCTGGGGGCAGACAGCTTCCCACTTTCGAGGCTGTTAAGCACTGACTTAACCCAAATTGATTTTGCCATCCTGACTCTGGGATTATACGCTCTTTGCATGGCAAATGTTACCCTCTCCTGCAAGCATTCCCACTCTATTTGATGTGAAATGTGAATTCAAAGGACCCATAAGGAGGAGAAAGGCTGAGGGGGCTCTTACGGGCCTGCTTCGGGCCCTGCTACAGTGCCTGTGAGCAGCTCCGAAAAAACCTTTCCGAGGGAGCCACCAGGTGGCACCTGTAAGGCGCAGATGGGGAGACGCATTGGCCCCACACCCACGGCTTGGAATAACCAGTCTGCGTGCTTTCAGCCCAAGTGGGCTTGTCGGCGAGCAAGTGGGGGAGTTTTAGTCTCCTTCCAGACTGCGTGATCACATTGCCCCGTCTTCCTGACACCCCAAACACGACGAGGGCGGGTTTGTCCCCACGCGCTCAGGCTGTCAAAGGCGTGTCACAGGCTCCTTAGGAGCAACTCGGCCTCCGCCGCCCGCTGCAGGCGGAGACAGGCGGCGGGCGGCTGCGGGCTGCTGTGAGCTGCCAGCCCAGCCAGTGCCCGGGTCTCCCCGGCCGGACGCCCACCTGCACCGAAAGGCAGGAGTGGCAATCGAGACGTCCCAGGGTGCGACAGACCAAAATCCCCCGAACGTGGGACGCCGCCTCACACACCTTCGACCTCCAACCTTCGGCGTGGGGACAGTCCTCGGCCCAGGTCTGGGGCGCCTCCTCCCGCTGGAATTTTTCTCTGGTTCTCCCCGCTGGCCGCTGCTTGGCGCCCCCGGGTCACCCCTCCTCACCGCAGCAGCGATCGCACGCCCTAGGCTGGGGGCCTTTCCCCGCCCCGCGCAGAGGGTCTGGGTGCGGGTGTTGGGTCATTTCGAGGCGCGCTGCCGGGCCACCAACTCCGCTCCGTCGGTCGCGGGAGGCGAGCTGCGCCAGTTGCGCGACTGTCTCGGTCGCCGACGACGCTTGTACTCGGCGGCTGGTGACATTGGGAGGAGACGGCTGGGCGAGCGCGGAGGAGGAGGAGGAGGAGGAGGCAGGGGCAGGCCGGGTAGGGTAGGGTAGGGTAGGGGTAGCGGTAAGGGTAGCGAAAGTAGCAGTCGCGCCAGGGGGCGTGTGAGCCGCGCGCCGGGCGGCCGCGCCGGTACCAACTTCTTCCGGGCGCGCGCGGCGGGGCGGGCGGGGAGCGCGGCCGGAGCCCCGAGCCGAGCGGAGGGCGGCGGAGCTGGAGTCGCGGCCCGCGCCCTGCGCCGCCGCCTGCTGGTCTGCTCCGGGTTCTCGGCCCCCGGTGCTAAGGCTCGGGTCTATAAATAGCAGGTTACAGCTCCTTCTCGGCGCGCACACGCTCACGCGCGAACGCAGGAAAGTCAGCCTAAAAGTGTCCGCCGCCGCCGCCGCCTCCGGGAGAGGTAACGACCCGCCGGGGACCTGGGGCTCGCTGGGGAATTTTGCAGGGTGGGTGGGTGATGGCGGGGGATTCGGCAGGCGTGGGAGCGAGTCTGAGGAGGGCGCGGGGAGCACATCACCCGGAGCGGGGGATGCGTTTGGCACTAAGTTTCCCGAGGTCGCAGCCCCCGTGGCCCCTCCAGCCCTGCCGCCCGCGGGCGAGGTGTGCTGCCTGTCTTTGGGGTCCCCCTGGCCTCGCGCGCATCGCCTCGCCCAGCGCCCCCGGCCCGGCCCTACGCGCGCGGGTCCACACTCACTCGCCGGGCCCGGCTAACTCCGCGCTCTGGCCTCGCCGACCTTCCCAGGCTGCGCCCACCTGCCCGGCCCTGGACAGGTGCTGCGGTGGCCCCGGCTTGCTCTCACTCTTAATCCCAGTCACAGCCTGGGAAGAAGTGGTCCCGAGGGCGTGGAAAGGGCAGTGGGCAGTGAGGGCGACTGACGCCAGGTACCCCATTTCCCGATGTTCCCTAACGCGCCCCTCCCCACGACCACCTCCAGACGCACCCGCGGCAACTCCTTCCCAAGGAGAAGCCCGGCTGCTCCCCCCGGCTGCCTCCCACGCACCTCTCCTCCCACTCCAAAGAGGTCTCCACGGGTTAGAAAGCCAGGGCCTGGCGCGCGGGGCCGGAGGGGGTCCGTGCTGGGAGTGTGAGAACTGCGCTGCTCCGACTCCGACTCCTCCAACAGTCCTGACCCCTCTGGAGACCCCAAGCCAGGCATGTCCAGGAGCCTGGTTCTTGAATGGGCTTAACAGGTTTGGGTACCAGAGCCTCAGGTACCTGTGTTTGCCCTTCCTTGCGCCTCTGAATTCTCCTCCCTTTGGGTTGGCGATTTCTATCCCTGAGGACACAGTGGACAGGGTCTCTGCAGTTTCTTTTTGGGGAACAGAGGGTTTCTAAGGTGAGGACGTGCATATTGGTTTAGTTGCTGCTGCTGCACAAAAACTTAGTGAGAAAAACTGGTAGGGTTTTCTACCTTTAGTGATGGAGGTTGGTTGCTTTGCTTCTTTTTTCATCAGGGAAGCAGTTTTCTTTCCTCTTTCTTCAATATTATTTAAGGTCATTATATTTGAGTACAAGTGTTACATTTTGCCTCCTTCCCCGGTTGGAAAGAACTTGTTTGTAAAGGTGTGACTCTTAAAATAGGCAGAAACCTAGAAAACAGAGGAAAGTTTCGTCTCTCTTGCTCAAGATGGGCACTTGGTGGCCCTTTCTTAGTTGCGCGCCTACTTCAAAGACATTGCCTGTGACAGGACTTTTATTAATGATCTTAGACCTGAAGTGGTGGTAATAGGACTTGGTGCAAAAGCAGCGCTTTAGGTGCGGGAATCACCGAGAGGCAGCCAGTTGACGGTGTGTCAGAGTTGAATGAGGAGGCTGGGCAAAGTGAACATGGTCAGCTCACTTAGTGTACAAGGAAACGCAGTCTGTCATGTTCCTTTGTGAAATATTCCGGTGATACGTTATCAATAGCTTTGGGATAAATACGTGGGAATTAAAAATTGCACCTGTTGGATTTATAGTAATTCAAAATGCTTCTGCCATGGTACCCTTCCTCAGGGCAATTATTTTTCTAATGTGATTTCAAAGTTTGCCCTTGAAAAGTTACTGAGATGTGCATGAGAAGAGGTTCAGTGTGATTAAGAAACATATTTGCTGATTAAAATACTGCCTTCACTTTAGAGGAATATTTTCTTTGCTTAGGCAAGTATTTATTTTGATCAGCTAACGACCAGTTGGGAAGTGCTTATTTCTAGCAGCTTGCTGTTTTGACTCTGATAAAGTGTAAGGACAACCACACAGACCAAGTTGTCTCCTCTCCCCCAGAAACTTAAAGAATCATGTAGTCAAAGTTGTAGGCATAAGATATTCCTACAGTCGTTGGGTTTGAACTTCACTTTGGGAAAATAAGGTTTAGCTTCATCTTGGGGTTGCCCATTGAATGACTTCATACAAGATTTTTGTCAAAATATTAAACGCCTTTTTAACTACAGACTCGTCAGTTAAATTTGACTATAAAATAATGTAGTTATATTTTACTTTTGTGGAATGGAAAATCTTTAAGTCCTGGGAAAAGCCAGATATGTGTTCTCAATTGTGCAAATTGGAAGTTATTCATTTATTTTCTGAAACCTTCAAATTATTTTCTATTACAAATAAGGTAACTCCTCACATGGGTAACAGAGTTCACTTTCACTACCTTCAGGCAAAACCCAAGAAGGCGATTCTCAGACAGGCACAGAAGCCTTCCAAACTGATTGTATATCTCTTAGCAACCAAATAGATGTCAGTTTTCAGGTAAGCATCTAATATCTGAAAATACAAACTCAAAAAAAAAAGATAGATCATAATTAGTGAGTAAAATGCTTACTGAATATTTCAGAGTGAACGATACCCAGTAGTGCTAATATTAGATATGTAAGTATCATCCATTTTATGATCTGTATGGAATAAGTCCTTGTCCTTTCACATGGGGTGTTTAACAGGAAAGCCCGCTTTAAATACTTTCAAATTAAAATGTTCAGTAGACAGCAGCATGTCTCTTCTGTATTCTGTACCTTACTCGTCAAAGAGTACCTATCTTTTTCTAAATCCCTAAGGCATCTTCCCAAAAAACCACGTTGTTTCTACATTTTTTGTTGATTTAGAAATCCTTGATCAGAGAGCCCCTTATGACACACTCATATATACTTTAATACTGATGCTTGAAAATGACCTATTCAACCAATAATTTCAGTTTAAACATTTACTTTCAGATAAGTCCAAATGATGATGGCATGATTGAATTTTTGTGTGAAAAATGTTTATAGTCTTTGTGTTCCAAAACTTTAGATGCTGTATGTACCTAGAAAAGGCAGTTATGTGGGGGAGTTATGTGGGGGAGAAATTAAGGTAACTTTCAAAGTCTCCAGCACAATTGTCATTTGAATTAAGAGAAGTTCATTCCCTTTATGCATTTTCACTACCTTGTAGATTAATGAAAGCATTTTCACTACCTTGTAGGTTAATGAAAGCATTTAAAACTCACAGAATTTTATGAGTTATAACCCTATCTATCTATCTATCTATCTATCTATCTATCTATCTATCTGATGTGTATCTGCAGCAGGGCTTTCCTTAGATGAAGCACAGTTATACCACTGTCTTCTACCCTGAAAGTATTTCAGTGAGTATCTTCACTGGAATACCTAAGAGCCTTAACTTTGGATATTTTTTACAGTTGACTTTCTAATTTTATCAAATGTTGGCTGTTTTGATAGATGTCATCTCAACAGAATACATTGTGTTTTCTTAATTTGTTTGAAACTTAGTTTCTTGAGTTGCAATATTTTGAGTAAGTTGTTTTCTGCCTTAGACAGCCATTCCAACTAGGAGTACTGATTATGTGTTGGGGGACTTCAAATAGCCCTCAGTGGAGTTAAGTGAAATAGACAGTACTTTATTTAAATTGATTAAAGGATATCTTGAGTACTGTAGTTTTCTAAATCACATGGTTTTGATTGGAATTTCCTCTGGGAATTATCTGCATTGATGATTTTCATGGAGGTATAGATACCACTTCCCTCAAAGGCAGAAGTTCAATTCATCCATCCATCCATCCACCCACCCATCTATCCACCCAACCAACCTTCTATCTCTTTTTACCTGCTAATCTGGTTGTGAAAATAAAGCAAGGCAACAGGCCAAATTGCTCAATGTTTTTTCTCTGATGTTTTCCGAGGGGTAGAAAAGTTTGTGAGAAATAGGGTCAGGCTTGGGTCATGGTGATTTTGAATGACTTGAGTAACAAAGGCAATGAAAAGTATCTTACAAGATGAAAGAAAAGTATAAATCTTGAACATGTCCACATATGAACTATTTATAATCACTCATTTACAAATTTTAAATACTGTTGATACAGCCTAAGCTTTTTATTTCTCAATAGGGAATGTGCATTTTAAAAAGTTAAGCAACCATGATTGTAAAGAAGTCTTTTTAGTATTTTCACTATGAAAAACAGCCCAATGATGCATCTTTTGCCTTTTACTTGAATTCATAAGTATAGAGCATCAAGCAGGCCAGATGCAGAATTATCATTTTATAATATATCAGTCAGATAAAGTCTTACCTGACCATGGCAGTGCCATTCACAGGGAACTTTGCTGTAATACTTTTCACATGGTTATTATTTTACTTTCGTGGGGCTTTGCTTTTTTCTAAAAAGACAAAATGACGAGAGATGAGCTCCAGCAATTAGCACAACCGAAATACAGAAATTATTCCAATGGGGACGATGAAGTGGTAAAATCAGTGGCATCTTAAATTGAAGTTATAACCTGCATATGAGTAGAGATTACAGTTGTCTTCAAAAAGCTGGTCAACTCATATCATTCAGAATTATTTTTGTGTGCTTTGATGCGTTTTTGAACATCTTCACATGTTACACTTGCCACATAACCATGTATTCCACTGAGCGATCAGCATATGTCACCTTTGCAGTAGAATACATTGCATAGTTGCTGTACAGTATAAAAGATCACATTTTAAAAAATTTCTCCTCTTCACTAACAAGATCTGAAACTTTTTATTATTTACTAATCTAATCATATCTTTCTGATTATGAGACATGTGATTCTTATGGTGTGTGTAATTTTATTTACTTGCAATAACCATATGAGGAAAATTTTGTGACTAAATATGTCTCAGACTTGCTTTTCTGGGTAAATTTGCTTTAAAATACAGCATTTCCATGTTCCTGGAGCTGCTCTGCGTTTGGCATTAAAGAGACATTTAGCACTAGGTGGCAGTGCATGATGCTTAGAAGCGTTGGGTCATTTTATTTGCAGTAAATTCATTTTAAAGCTTTTAAAAAATTTATTTATATCATGAGTGAGTTAATGAAATTAAAATCAACAGGCATATAAATCCTTAATAGTATATTTAGAAGATCTATTATTTGTAATACTTTAACGATTTGATAGTAATATTTAACACTGCTTTTATGAGGGATCTGCTTATGTGAAGAACAAATGTTAGTAATTAATTGAATTAAATGTGCCAGAGCTCTGTTTATAAGTGGGTAAGGGAAGGGGAAAGAGAAAAGTAAATGAATATGATAGAAAAAGTATGGTCATTCTAAATAGACACTGTATTAACTAGTAACCATTTGTATTTTAATCCTAATCTTCTCATAACACCAGTTGAGCAAATTCATTGTTCAAGTGGTCAAGCTGTAGTTACTAATTTTCCTTTATCTTTTTACCCTTGGGACAGTGCTAAAATAAAATGGAATAAACAGTGCAGACTACTCACTGGTGCTTCAGCAGACCCCCAGATGTCCACTGTGATAGTGATGACTTGGCCACCACAGGGACCAAATTGGGTCCAGCGCGGTGCACTGTGATGTATTGGTCATTATGACAGCTGAATGTTATCTACACCATTTGATCTTATTTCATCTGGATGTAGACATCCTTGACTTTGGCCAAATGAGTAAATTATGAGTCATAGCAGAGTTAATCAATTTACTCCCTTGTCTGTGCACCAGAATAGGATGTCTGCATTGTCTGGTCATCTGAATGGAGCATTCTCAAGACCAACGTGGCATTTCAGCCATGTTCACAGCATGTGGCTATCACATGAATGGAGGCCAAAGGAAACCTAAATTGGCCTAATTAAGAAATTCACTTCTTTAAAATTGAAAGCAAAAACACTTTTTGAGGGAGGATATTGAACATTGAACTCAGGTCCTTCATATGGAGCTCTACTTTTTTTTTTTTAAATAAAAATAGACTTTTATTTTTTATTCTGAAAAAGGATCTAGGTAAGTCTCTAAGTTGCCCAGACTGGGATAGAACTTGTGATCTGTCTGCCTCAACCTCCCAGAGTGCTGGGATTATAACCATGTGCTACCAAGTCATGCAAAACAAACAAACAAGCAACCTTTTTATTATGTAAAATTTCAAAGCTAAAAAGTAGAGTAGTACAATGAAACCTAGCCCCACATACCTGTTAGCCACCTGCAGTAATTGCTAAATCACAGTCATTCTTATTTCGTGTATAATCCCATCAACATTTCCCCACATTGGAATTTTTGGAAACAAATCATAGGAATTACATCAAAGGAAGAAAGCGTACTTATGAAGCAGTTATTTACAAATATAAATGTGATATTAATGGTAATTTAAAAATAATTACTAGGTGAAAACACTACATATGTCACCTTAAAAGACAGAAATCTTGGCGTTAGGTAAATTATATACTTGAATTTGTTTATGAAAAATATGACAGAAATAGACTGCAGTTTAGTTTCTTTTTTAGTCTCTAGGAACATACAGCAGTGTTCTTTGAACTTATTACATAGTCTTAATGCGTGAAATGCTTGGATTAGGCTGCTCAGAGTAAGAGAAATATTGACTGCATACCTTACTGCCACAGACCTTTTATATACACATTGTACTTTTGTAGGAGGCAGGCATTGTAGATAGAGCAGATGTTGGAATGCAAGAGTCGACTGTCCTGTGAGTCAAAATGTTAGCTAGGAGTGGTGGCATCCTCACGGTATGTGAAATGTAGTGATTTATGATTTCTCTGTGGTGTGAACTGAAGTGACATGGGCCTGGAGACTGATCTCTTAGGGGCTAGCCGCCCCACCCTACCCAGGTAACACTGTGCTGTGATTGACAGGTCACGTCACTTCTAGGACTAGCCATCTGTAGTATCTTTGTGAATGTGGGAATCTGAAATTGTTTTATTTTCCCCTTTGAGAATGTCAAGGATCTGAAATACATTCTGGATGCTGTAGAGTTGACGTTTTAAATGAATAGAATTTTTTCAGATTTTAAAAATTGACAGCAAGCACCATGTATAAATCATTGTGGCATTATGTGTCTAAGGGCAAATGCAATTGCACTGTAGAGAAAACAAGTAATTTGTATCTAAAGGGTTTATGCCATGCTATATTTTTCATATGTATAAATTATACAGGGAGAAAAATACCTGTATAATTTTCTTAATATTAGACATACAATTTTTTTTAATCTTTAAAAATTTCACTGTAGTATTTTCTTCCCTGGGCTATGTTTTAAAGACTACCTCCTGATTTATTCATGTCACTAATATCCCCTTTCCTTTTTTATATTTCAGTGGAAAGAATGCTATATATTCAGGATAGTGTAATGAGAAATAATTGAGCCATTGACTTCTACTTGACTTCTAGAATTTTTTTCTTTTTTTCTCTTCACTATTTTCCTGATTATAATTGTAAGAAGTCACTACTGTAAAAGGCTGTAATTGACTCATGGAGAAAAGTTTAAAGCATCAGAAAAAGATCATCAGAAACAATGTTTTTAATATTTTATATTTGTTTCTAGAATCTCTAGTGATTCTTTTATAAAAGTTGAGATTGTGTGTGTGTGTGTGTGTGTGTGTGTATAAGACAGAGAGAAAGAAAAAGAGAAATGAGTGTTCTGCCTTTTATATTTTACTTAGAATTCTATTGTTCAGTTTCGATATTGATTGGTGCCTACTGTATGCAGGCACATTTAGATATTGATTGACATCTACTGTATGTTAGGTGTTATGTTAGCTGCTATTCTGGTTCATAGAAGTGAATACAAAAGAAAATTGCATTCCTCATGCCAGTGAATACTGCTGTAATTTAAAAATATTGTTTTATAGTAATTAGCCACATGATTCATTATCAGTTGTTTCATCATCTCAACTTAGATTTTAAGATTGTTGGCAATGTTTTTACAGTTGTCAAAATGATGAATGCATTCTGTTTGATCTCATTTTGTGATAGTCTTGTCTACATTTTTTAAAGTATGATTTCTTGAAGTGGCATATAACATAAAGGTCATGAATATTTTATTTATTTATTTTTCAAAAGGAATTAAGTTATTTTAATGTTAAGAAAAATTGTTTAAGGTGTGGAAATAAGGCATAAAAGAAGGCAACAAATCCTTTCAATGTGATGCAGGAGAATTGTTTAACATGCGGCATAAACATTTTAAAAGCTCCTTGTATATATGGCTAAAGTGATTTTCAGAAAGCTCATACCTATTTTCATTTTCCCTGTAAATATACAAGTCACACCATCATCTTCCCAGCATTGAGGGATATTATTTCTTTAAAGAAGTTTGTTTATAGATGTAACAGCAACAAAAGAGCAAAGCAGGGGGCAAATCATCCAGGACTTCAAGTTATACTGCAAAACTACAGTGATAAAAACAGCATGGTAATGGAAAAAGACTTGTGGATCAGTGATACAGAACAAAGGATGCAGAAACAACCCCAGAGACACTTGGCTATGTTATCTTTATCAAAGGGGCTGGAGGAAAGATAGCCCTAAATGGTGCTGGGGAAACTGGCTATCCACATGTTGAAGATTGAAGCTAACTCCTATCTCTCCCCATGTACTAAACTGAAATCAAAAGTAGATCAAAGATCTAAACATTAGGACAGAAGCAATCTGCTTGAAGACAAACTAGGTAAAACACATGAAGACATAGGCATAGGCAAAGACTTTCTGAACAGAACCCTGGTTACAGAAAAAATAATACCAAGAATCAACAAATAGGATTGCATCAAATTAAGAAGCTTATTTGTAGCCAAGGAAACCACTAACAGAATGAAGAGACAACCCACAGAGTGGGAAAAATTTTGCCATCTACTCCTCAAAGGACTCATATCTAAAATATATAAAGAACTCAAAAAAATTGGACATTCCAAATTTAAAGAACCCATCCAAAAATGTGCATCTGAGATGAATAGATAGTTCTCAGATGAAGAAGCACAAATGGCCGGTAAATATGACATAATGCTGGCCATTCAAGAAATGCAAATTAAAACAACACTGAGATCCCATCTCATGCCATAAGGAATGACTATCATCAAGAAATCAACCAATAACTAATGCTTTGGGGGAAAAGGAACCCTTCTTCAGTGTTGGTGGGAATATAAATTGATACAACCATTATGGAAATCAGTATGGGGATGCCTCAAAAAATTAAAAATACAAATTCCATTAGATCCAGCTGTTCCCCTTCCAGGTATCTTCCAGGGAGAGTTAATGACGTATGCGCACCCATGTTTATAGCAGCATAATTCATAATAGCTAAATCTTGGAAACAGTCTATGTGTCCATCAACAGATGAATAGATAAAGAAAATGTACTTATACACAAAGGTGTGGTACTCTGCCATAAAGAAGGATAAGCTACATTCCAGTTCCCAGTCCTATTTTAAAGTTTAGGAAATGTGTTTTGGAAAGTTAAGTGTCTTGGGGTGGGGGATTTAGCTCAGTAGCATAAGTGCCTGCCTGGCAAGTGTGAGGTTGTGAGTTTTAACCCTGACACACACCACCCCAACACACACCACCCCTGCCAAAAAAAGAAAGTTAGGTGTCTTACCCAAGATCACGCAACTGGTAAATGATAGAATTGAGTCTTAGACCAAGATTGATTTTGTTTTACAATTTAGTCTTTAAAGTACTACATTTATCTTCTACCACTCTTCAATCAAATAAGATTGAACATTTTTGAAATGCTTATTTTTAATTTGTATTTCATTTTTTAATAGTAATTCCTATGTTTAGTGTGTTTGCATAATAAGACCTTGGTTTTCCTTTTTCAACTTTTAGGTGTTACACTGGCAATACTGACCTTTTGTCATTTATTTTACCTATATATATTTTCTTAGCATATAAAAATATTCTTAGTATATGAAAATATGTTTATGGTTAAATCAAATGTCATATTTCTTCTGTTGTTGTGCGTGTACATGCTAAAAGTGCTTTCTCATCCATGAAGCAAATTAAAACTTACCTAAATTATTTTTCCTTAAAACAGTTTAATCTAATTCATCAGTTATGTTTTAGTCCATCTCACAATTTCTGGTGGGTACAATGTACAAGGATTAAATTGAAATTATTCCTGAAAATAGTTAAGCATTTTCCAGCAGCGATTTTTAAATCATCTGTTTTTCACTGTGATTCTATCACATCATATCATATTTATTACCTTATTCTAGACATACATGTACATGCAGTCCCTCCCCAAACTCCCATGTAGTGGGATTCTGGTTCTGTTTCTTCCATTCCAGTGTCTGTCACTTCTTTTTATTACTATCACTTAGGCTTAAATGTCTTTACTATCTCCTTAATATCTGCAATGATTAATATTTGTTTTTAAAAATCCAATTCTCTTCCTCCGTGTGTGTGTGTGCATGTAGCTTTTAAGACTACTTTAAAATACTTTTAGATTTTAAGTGAAATATCATTGAATAATTGGAATGGAGGAAAATTGACAGTTTTAAAAGATTTGGTCTTATCTATCAGCCTGGCATATCTCTTAGTGATGACTGAAGTTCGGTGACTTTTCATAACTGTGTATAAGGATAGTGTTTAGACATCAGTCATTTTTGTGTAAATCATTTCCTTTTTTTTGATTGACTATTCATACTGACGAAGGAATCACGTTCAGTGCTTGTTATGGTTTTGATCTAAAATGTTCTCCAAAAGTCTTATACTCAGAGGTGGGCCCCACTTCCAAGGGGTGCCTTACTTGGGGCTAACTTGGAATGGTATATTGTTTCCCCAGCTCCTCTCTTCATTCTCTGCTTTCTGGCCACCATGTCTTAAGCAGCTTTGCAATGTCATGACATTTCTGCCTTGGAGTGAGCTGGACATGGACTGAATCCACCAAAATCATGAACCAAAATAAATCTCTTTTTCTTTAAGTAACAGGTGTCAGGTATTTTGTCCCAGCATCGAGAAAGCTGAGCAATACAATGCTGCATTCCCCACAGCCCACATTAGCTTTCCTCATTCTCATTCATATCTGGCCTCATTGTGTCTTATGGTCTTCAGGAGAGAGGCTCTTGAAGCCTGGGTGCATCCCTATCCCATTACTAGGCTACATTCTTTCTGTCAACATATGTATTCTTAAATTATTTTACTTTTAACCTAAAAGGATGTGTTCTGTATGAATATTTAAATTGTATGAAAACAGTTTAATTTCTAATGAGGTGTCATAACATTGTCCAAAAATATGTATTACTTTTTTCTTTTTCTTTTTTTTTAATTTTATTTTAAAGAGGATAAAACCAAGCAAAATAAAACAATAAAACCAATAAAAACAAACTAGTGTAAGTGATAGAGGACTTCAAAACTATATGAAATAACAATAGTTACCATAATGCCTCTTGTTGTCTTCAAAATAGCTACAAATACCTTTA
>RJWT010034613.1:0-13643 GCA_004365215.1 Cuniculus paca
ATTTATTAGGTCTTCAAAAAAAGGAGATGGGATGCTGAGGAAAGGGCAGGATCTGAGCAGGACCTGGAGAGTCACCTCAACACTTCTCCAAGTGGTATTCTATGCTAATTTAAAAGAACTGTCTTATCTCCACGATAACATTCGTGCTAGGAAATAGACAGCAGGAGTGAGGTACCTGTGGCTGCAGTCTCTATCTTGTTAATTGGGGTTAGAGCCAGGTGTCCTCAGCTGTGGTCTTATCTTGCCCTTTGAGGCGTTGTTGGCCATGCCCTGGCCATGTCGTAGCCCTGCACCTGTGTTCAATTTCCAGCTTCAGTGGCTCCCAACAATCACCTGATCCAGTTGTGAAATTATCATTTCTAAAAGTGAGAACAAACATTAATATGCTTATTATTGCTGAAGTAGGAACTACACAGATCATCACTTGGGGCAAGTCCTTTCTGAAGTAAGTAGACCTGAATCTGAGATTAGATAAATGTAAATACCAGTCAACAGGAAATACAGGGGATGGAAGAACAAATTAAAACTCACCACTGGATAACCAGGCGTGGTGGCGCATGCCTGTAATCCCAGCACTCGGGAGGCTGAGGCAGAAGAATCATTGCAAGTTCAAGACCAACCTGGGCTACAAACTGAGCTCAAGGCCAATCTGAACTGCATGGCAAGACCTTGTCTCAAACAGACAAAAAAAAAAAATCACAACTGGAAGCAATATAGGACATGATATAATATAGGACATGCTACCCACAAAATGACCATCTTGACCAACAAATCAGCAGTATGAAAACAAAGGGAAGACCTTTTGTGTGACCTTTGTTTGGATCCTGGTCTAAAAAATCAAACTGAAAAAAGTGCATTTGAAATAATATCAAAAATTTGAACATGCAAATACCAGTATTTCATGAATATGAAATACCAGTAACATGTAAGGTAATAATAAGATAGTAATTATGCAAAACCAAAATGGTCTTATGAATTAAAAATGCATAGGGAAGGCCAGGCGTGATCGCTGCTGCCTGTAATCCCAGTTACTCAGCGAGCTGAGGCAGAGGGATCACAAGTTTGAGGCCAGCCTGGGTAATTTTAGAACCTGTCTCAAAATACAAAACTTTTAAAGGGTGTGACTCAGTTCTTGCCTAGCATTTTCAAGGTCCTGGGTTCCATCCCCAGTGCAGTAAAAGGAGAGAGAGAGAGCACTGGAGTCAGATAATTGGTAAATAGAGGATCATCATACGATTTCTCTATCTATGTATAAGTATGGCATTTTTATCAGATAAAGTTGACAAAGGATCAAGGTAAATTCAAATTTTTTTGTTATAGGTAAGTAAAGACAAGGCGTTTGTTAATATTACAATGTATATAATATGTTTTAAGGTAGTCACTGAGAATAAAAAGTGAAATGTAAACTGGGTGTGGTGATACCTGCCTGTCATTCCAGCACTTGAGAGGCTGAAGCAGGAAGATCACTGTGGGCTACACAGTGAGTTCAAGACCAGCCTGAATTACATGGTGAGACCTAATCTCAAAACAAACAAACAACAAACAATGAAATGTATAACTTTTAAACCAGCAAAGTGGAAAAACAAAGATGATAGAAAAATTCTGTATTCGAAATAATCCAAATTTTAGAAATAAAAAATAAGATGTAGTCATAAATCCATATATATGTGTCTTAGTTGTTTTTCTTGTTGCTGAGAAAAATACCCAACACTCAGAGTTACAGGGGGAACCATGTAATTTAGGCTGGCCTTGAACTCACTAGTTTATTTTGGTTCACAGTTTGTAGAGGTTTCAGTCCATAATCAGCTGGCACCAAGGCAGGTGGTGTAGCAGAGGGGCATGCCAAAGGGACATCACAGAGAAGAAACAGTCCATGGCAAGCAGGCAAGTGTGGAGAGCAAGCAGGAAGTCCAAGTGACCTTAGCAGCTTCTTTCTGCCCCTTTTATGTTGTATCTAGGCTACTGGGTTTAGGGCAGGTGCCAAACAAATCAATGCACTGATTTAGTAACTACACACTCTTCATACCGGCATTGTACACTGGAGATCCAGCCACCTCTGAAAAAGCCTCACCTGTGATTCCAAGAGGCTTTGGGGGGATATCCAGATACAAGTCATAATAATATGCATACATAATCATAGTAAATATTAATTGATTAAACTTTGCTCTTAAAACACAGGTATTTAGCCGGGCTTGGTGGCTCACGCCTGTAATCCCAGCACTCAGGAGGCTGAGACAGGAGGATCGTTGTGAGTTCAAGACCAGCCTGGACTACAAAGTGAGCTCAAGGCCAGTCTGAACGGCATAGTGAGACCCTGTCTCAAAAATACAAGGGCCGGGGATCTAGCTCAGCTGCCTAAGGGCCTGCCTGGCAAGCACAAGGTTGTGAGTTCAATCCCCCATGCCACCAAAAAAACAAACAAAAAAAAACCACCACAGGTATTTAACATGCAGCAAAAGCTACACTCAAAGGGAAATTTATAGCTGTAAACACCTATATTTAAAAGAAAGCTCTCGAATTAATAACAACGTATTTATTAAGGAATTGGAATCAGAAGAACAAAATAAACTTGTGGTTAGTACATGGAAGAAAAGAATAAAGATAGAATATAAGCATATAGATCAATTAGATAATAGATAAATAATGTAATTTAAAAAATTAAAAGCCAGTTTTTTTTTAAAAAAAGAACAATAAAATTGACCTATTTTAGTTATACTAAGGAAAACACAGAAAATGCAAATAATTAAAATCACAAATGAAAGAAAGGACACTACTGCTGACCAGGCAGAAATAAAAAGAATCATAAGGGGTTAATAAGAATAACTGTAAGGGCCAGGGATTTAGCTCAGTGGCACAACACCTGCCTGGCAAGCACAAGGTCTTGAGTTCAATTCCCTGTAACCAAAATAAGAATAACTGTACACCAACAAATTAAATTTCAAGATGAAATGGACTAATTCTTACATGTACCAAATTCCCATAATGAATGTAATCATTATGTACTGCAAACATGTACTAATAAAAATGAAAGGTTTATAAAAACTGACAAATTCCTAGAAATACACAAATTGCCAAAACCGGTTTAAAAAAATAGAAAATCCAAGCATGGGTATAAAAGGCAAAGAGATCATATCAGTAATAAAAGCTTGACAAAATTTAAAAGGTCCAGAATGAGTAACTGCTTGATTACTAGTGAATTCTAACAAACATTTAAAGAGCAATTAATACTAATGTTTTCTAACTTCCAAAATCATGAGGGAATGTTTTCTACTTCCTCCTACAAAACTTTATTACCCTGGTACTAAAGCCAGAGAAAGAAACCACAAAAAAAAGAAAACATTAGATCAATATCCCTTATGAATATTAATACCAAGACCTCAGCAAAATACTAGCAAATAGAATCTACAGCATATTAGAAAGATTATACACCATGACAAATTGGATCTTATACCAGGAATGCAAGAGTGGTTCAATATAAGAAAATTTTAAAATGTAATATATTACATTAATTGAGTGGGGGGATACATCACATGATCTCAATTGACACAGAAAAAAAAACAGACAAAATTCTAAACCTTTCATAACTTAAAAGACTCAGAAAACCAGGAATAGAATGGATCTTCCTCAAAATGATAAAAAGCATTTATGAAAAACCCACAGCTGACATCATTCTTGATGGTAAAAAGCCAAAAGCTTTTCCCCTGAAATGAAGAAAAATAGGCTTGTTCTTTTTTCCTGCTGAAATTCATCATTGTATGCAAGTTCTTGCTGGAGCAGTTGGCCAAGAACAAATAAAGAACATCCAAGCTGGAAAGAAAGAAGTAAAGATACCTCCTTTACAGAATAAATACATTACCCCAAATATATAAAATCTCAGAATTCACAAAAACTTACTTGCACTAATAAATAGATTCAGCAAAGTTGCAGGATGTAAGATTAATATATGAAAACCAGTTGTGTTTTCATATACCAGGAAAAAACAATCTGAAAAGAAAATTAAAGTAATTCCATTAACCATAGCATTCAAAACATAAAATTTGTAGGAATAAATTTAACCAAGGAGATGGGAGATTGTTACAATGAAAAGTATAAAACATTACTGAAGGAAATTAAAGAAAAACTAAAGAAATGGAAGAAATCCATTTTCTTTCTTTCTTTTTTTTTTTTTCTTTTTTGGTACCAAGGATTAAACAAGAAATCCATTTTCATGAGTTGGAATATTTAATACTGTTCATGAGTTGGAATATTTAATACTGTTATCATGGCAGTATTGCCCAAAATGATCAATGGAGCCAATGTGATATGTATCAAAATTCCAATGACCTTTTCTTCAGACATAGAAAATCTTATTTTGAAATTCGTACAAAATTGCAGGACATTCCAAATAGTCCAAGCAATATGAAAGAACAAATTTGATGGACTCACATATCACAATTTCAAAATTTACTACAAAACTCTAATAGTCAAAATAATGTGGTACTGAACTAACCATAGACTTATAGACCAATAAAATAGAATTGAGAGTCCAATAACAAACTCATGTATCTATGATTAATTAATATCCAGCAAAGATACTGTTATGGTTTGTGACTGGATGTCCCCCCAAAGCCTCATGCAGTCATGGGATCAGGCTTCTAGAATTTTCGATTGATTCATGGCCCAACCCTAGGATTATAGGTGTGAGTGCTACACCCACCCTAGAGCACGTGGTCTACATGCAGTACAGGAGAGAGAAAGTATCTTCTACCTGCACTCCTCCCTTCCTGCTCTTGTTGCTTTTGCTGTCCAACACCTCTGTAAACTGTTGCTCCTCTGCCATGCCACCCTGCCTTGGAGCCAGCTGATTATGGACTAAAACCTCCACAAACTGTGAGCTAAATAAACCTCTCCTTCCTTCATTTTGGACATCAGGTATTTTGTCTCAGCAACAAGAGAAAAGTGACCAAGACAGATGCCAAGACAATTCAATGAGGGAAAGAACAGTCTGTTCAACAAATGGTACTGGGAACAATGGATAGCTACAAAGAAATTAAGTAGGACTCCTATCTCATGGTGTACAAAAAAATTAACTTAAAATGGATTAATGACTGGGACCGAAGTTAAAGCCATAAAACTCTTAGAAGAAAAGAGGGATAAATCTTTATGACTCTGAATTGGGCAGAGGATTCCCAGATATGAAACAAAAAGTAACAAAATAAAAAAAAAAGATCCTCATAAAATTAAAAACTTTTGTACTTCAAAGAATATTATCAAGAAAGCGTGCCTATAATCCCAGCTACTTGGCAGGCTGAGGCAAGAGGATTATAAATTGGAGCTCAGCCCGGGCAATTTACTGGCTTAGCAAGACTCTGTCTCAAAATGAAAAATAAAAAGAACTGGGGTTGTAGCTCAGTGTAAGACCCTGGGTTCAATCCCTAGTACCAAAAGAAAAAATTAAAAATAAAGGAAGGAAGGGAGGAGGGAAGACAGGGAGGAGAGGGGGAATGAAAAGAAAAGACAACCTTCAGAATAAAGTAAAATATTTGTAAATTATATATCTGATAAAAATACATAAAGAATTCTTACAACTCAACAAAAGACAATTAGATTTAATAATGGACAAAGATCCTGAATAAATATTTCTCAAAAAAAAAGATACACAAATGGCGAACTAGTATATTAAAAGATGTTTACCCTTCTCAGTCAGTAAGGAAAACGCAAATCAAAACCACAGGAAAATAATACTTCCCAGACACTGAGGTGGCTATAATAAAAAACAGAAAAGATACAAAGTATCATTTCCTCAAAAAATTAAACATGCAATGACCCAGCAATTCCATTCTAAGGTACAGTATATACACCCCAATGGAAAACAGATGCTCAAATACACACATGTGCACTATTCACAATAGCTAAAAAAGTGGAAACCACTCAGATGCCCATCGGCGGGTGAACACATTGCTGTATGCACATGTAGTGGAATATTATTTGGCTGTATAAAATAATGAAGTGCAGAACTGACACATGCTGCAACGTGGACAAACCTTCATGAAAGAAACCCAGTACAAAAAGTCATATACTATATGAATACATTTATATGAAATATTCCAAACTGGTAAACCATAGATGCAGAAAACAGATTGCCAGTTTAGGGGCTGATGAGAGGGTGGACTAGAAGTCACTACTAAATGAATATTGGGGTTTCTGTTGTGGCTGTGTCTGGATGTCCCCCAAAGCCTCATCCAGCCATAGCTGGGGTTTTTCAGAGGTGGCTGGATCTAGAGTGTGTGATACTGGGATTGATTCAGAGCCCTGCTAGGATCAAAGGCACTAGGACTAAGGATGTGAGCGCTGCCTGCCCTGAGTAGCCTGGATGAGATGTAAGGGACAGAAAGAGCTGTGGTCGCCCCTTGTTGCTTTGCTACCTTCTGCTTGCCATGGACTGATACTCCTCTGAGATGCTTGTCATGCAAGCCTGCCTTGTAGCCAGGCGACCATGGACAGAATCCTCTACAAACTGTGAGCTAAATAAATCTGTCCTCTCTTAACTTTGGGTATCAGGTATTTTGTTTCAGCAATGAGAAGGGTCACAAAGACAGTCTCCTTTTGCGGTGATAAAAATTTTGGAGATAGAAATGGTAGGTGCACAACATTGTGAAAGTACCAAACGAATGTCACAGAATTGTTCACTTTACATGGCTATATTTTGTTTTTTGTTTTGTTTTGGTTTTCGTGGCACTGGGGATTGAACTCATGGCCTTGTGCTTGCCAGGCAGGCGCTTGGGCCACTGAGCTAGACCCCCAGCCCTTGTGTTTTTGAGACAGGGACTCACTATACCGTTCAGGCTGGCCTTGAGCTACTTTGTAGCCCAGACTGGTCTGGAACTCACAACGATCCTCCTGTCTCAGCCCCCCAAGTGCTGGGATTACAGGCGTGAGCCACCACGCCTGGCTGGTTTTGTTTTTGTTTGGTTGTTGTTTGCAGTACTGGGGATTGAACCCAGGGCTTTCACACTTAGCTACATCTCCAGTTCTTTGTTTTTTAATTTTGAGACCAGGTCTTGCTGAGTTGCCCAAAATCCTCCTGCCTCAGCTGCCCTGAAAGCTGGAATTACAGGTGGGCCCCACCACACCCAGTTTAGGGGTCTGATTTTATGTTATATGAATTTCAGACCAATATGAAAGGAACGGATTTAGCAGGCTTGATACTAAAGCTAAGTTCGAAAGTAAAAGGATAACAAATGCATGCTAGGGAAATACTAACCCAAAGAAAGCAGATGTAAATGTTTTAGTATTCAAAAGGTGGGGCCGGGGGCGGGGGGGGGGGGGCGCGGAGATTTCAGGGGAAAAATAAATAAATAAAAACACATGATATAAAGTTAGCCACAACACCACAACATAATGATAAGAGTTTTTTCAGGAAGATACAAAATTTCTAATCTTGAGTGTCAATATTATTTCAAAATGTGTAATAGAAAATCGGACAGGGTTACAAATAGACAAATGTACTGACAGAGTGGATTACTTCAACACACTTTTCTCCACTCAGTCATACACTCCTGTACTAAACAGATTTTTTTGAAGGCCTACTGTGTGCCCAGCATCACCCTAAGCAGCACCTCCATAGGCAAGAGCAATCATACCGGTTGCATAAAAGGATTTTTTGTTGTTGCTGTTTGTTTGTTTTTGGTCTTTTTGAGACAAGGTTTTGCTATACAGTTCAGGCTGGCTTTGAACTCACTTTGTAGCCCAGGCTGGCCTCAAACTCACAGCAATCCTCCTGCCTCAGCCTCCCAAGTGCTGGGATTACGGGCTTGTGTCACCATGCCTGCCCTAATAGAGCAGTTGTAGCTCTTGTGTTCCAGCTGTATGCCATTTATTTCTCTTGGCCCTGCTCTTACCTAATGTTGATACAAATGATGTATATCTGCCTTCTTACCAATCTTAGCATTTCAGCATTGACTAAGGTGTCTACTGTAGGTTAAAAAGAAAAATAAAAAGATTTCCTTTATTAGATTAAGAAGGTCTTAAATATTCTTAGTTTGTTTAAAGTTTTTCATTTTTTCTTTTTGAAACAAGGTCTCACTATGTTGCCTAGGCTGGCCTCAAATTCCTGGGCTAAGCAATTCCGCCGCCTCAGCCTTCCCGGTAGCTGGGATCACAGGCACATGCCACCCACCACACCTGGTTTAGATGCACCCCTGAGTCCCCCACCCGGGCCCCATACTCGGAATTAAATTCAGAGAACACTAAGTGACATTCCCAGTGTTTTGTTTTGTTTATTTCTTTGTTTGTTTATCTTTTTGAGACAGGGTCTTGCTATGCAATTCAGGCTGGTCTTGAGCTCACTTTGTAGCCCAGGCTGGTCTCAAACTTGCAAGAACCTCCTGCCTCAGCCTCCCGAGTGCTAGGATTACAGATATGCGCCACCACACCTGGCTGCCCAACCCTTTTTTTAATTTTATTTTGAGACAGGGGCTGACTAAAGTGCCCAAGCTGGCCTTGGATTTATGATCTTCCTGCCTCGGCATTCTAAGTAGCCAGGATTACAGGCATGAGACCCTGTGCCTGGGTAGAAGTCTTTAAACATTGAATTTTATCAAAAGCACCTATTCAGATGAATATACAGTTTTCTCTTTTTATCTGTTAATACGGTGAATTACATTACTTGATTTTCCAGTGTATCCTAATATATCCTAATACAACTGGACCATAAAGTCTCATCTTTTGAACATATTGTTAGATTCGGTTTACTTACATTTTGTCTATGGAAAAAAATTGCTCTATATTTTTCATTTTTTGAAGAGTTTTTGGTTTGAATATAAAGATTAAGGCAATTTCATGAAATAATTAGCAGATGTTGATATTACTCCTACTCGATGGAAGAGTATGTGTTTGACTAAAAGTGTTCATTTGGTAAATGTCTCTGATTTTTTTTTAAAAGTCTGATCCTGATGTGGCTTTGACATGAAGATTTTTGAGCATCAATTTAATTTTTAATGGTTAGAAGATTGTTAATATTTTTCTATTTCTTCTGAAGTCAATTTTTGCTGCTTTGAAATGTAAAATTTGTGCATTTGATTTAAAATTTCAAAATTATTGATATAAAGCTACTCATAATACCCTGACGGTATGCTGCCTTTCAATTCTTACCATGGGTTCTATCACCCTGCTTCCTTATTAGATTTGCCAGTTTTACTAACCTTTTTAAAAACCAGAATTTGATGTTAAGTCATTTATTTTATGGTTGTTTTCTATTTCACTTATTTCTGCTCTTATCTTTAACATTTCCTTTCCCCTCCATTCTTGGAGTTTGCTCAGCTGTTCTCTTGCTAACTTCTGTGTTATGTGTTTGGCTTATTGATTTTCAGCACTTTTTTTTTTTTTTTTTTTTTTGCAGAACCGGGAATCTGAACTCAGGACCTTGTGCTTGCCAGGCAGGTGCTTAGGCCTCTGAGCTAAATCCCTGGCCCTGATTTTCAGCACTTTTAAGCCTCTCACATTTTCTAGTATATGAAATTTTCATTACCAGTCACTTTTAAACATATCCTAAGCACTTTGTCCTTTCTTTTATTTACCTATGAATTATTTTTAAAGTTTTTTTAGCCGGGTGTGGTGGCTCACACCTGTAATCCCAGCACTCGGCAGGCTGAGACAGGAGGATCATTGCAAGTTCGAGACCAGCCTGGGCTACAGAGTGAGCTCAAGGCCAGCCTGAACGGCATAGTGAGACCCTGTCTCAAAAAGACAAGGGCTGGGGATCTAGCCTAAGCACCTACGTGGCAAATGCGAGGTTATGAGTTCAATCCCTGGTGCCATAAAAAAAAAAAAAAAAGTTTTTTTTAAAGTTTTTGTTATTGATTTCCTCTTGAAGTATATGGCATTAGAAAACATTGTTTTGTTTAAGCGTTAGCTTTACAATTGTTTTTGTTAAGAAAAAATGGCATTTGTGTATGTTCCAGGGATACTTGAAAAGTTTGTGATGGCCACAGTTACTTGGTGAAATGTGCTAGAAATTCCCATCAAGTGATGATCAAAAGTCTTCATATCAAAGAAACATTAGGACTGACTCAAAGAAAAAACAAATCAGGAAGTTTACCAAACTTGTTGGGAATAAACGCTTCCTTCCAATCGAATATAAATTCTTCAGAGAGTAGAAAAAATAACGTAATTTTCATCTTCTCTGCCCTGACGAGGGTTTGTTTGTCGGCTTCTTTCTTTTTTGCATTCCTGACCAAGGTGCCTTAGACACAAGGCAGACAGGAGACCAACGGCCGGCGAAACTCAGAGGAAAAAACCGCTCACTCCAGCCCAGGCGGCAGAACTCCGTAAGGGACGCAAGCCTAGTCCCTCTGATTCAGGTTATGAAAATAGGAACTGATATCAGTTAAGAGAGATTTAAGAAAATAAACAGGTTGGGTGTGGAATCCTGACTTGGACCAGACATAAAGTTGATTTGGGGGGCTCATCGATTCGGGGCTTGCTAAAGCGCAGGACCCTACGTGCCCAGGGCCACGGGCTCCCTAGTGCCCTCCTGTTCCAGACGGCAGAGTGCTGGTCCTGCCAGAGGAAGGCTGGCATCGTCATGTGCTATTCCAGGGCTAACACAAGTTCCACTTCCTCTGATAACAAATGTAGGCTCCTAACACCCAGAAGCGTATCTGGAAAATAATAGACTAAAAAAAAAATTCTGTTTTGAGTGGGCATTAAAGAGAGACTGTGTGGCTGATCTTGCCAGGCAAACATCCTTGAAGCCTGTGATGATTGAGTGGCCTCTCCCTGGTCCCAAGCACGCAGGACAGGCCATTCCCAAAATTTCAAGATCCATTCCCCAGCACTGGGGAGGCTGAGGCAGGAGGATCACCACAAGCTGGTGACCAGCCTGGGCTACATAATGAGTTCAAAGCCAGCCTGGACATAGTGAGACCCTGTCTCCAAAAAAAAAAAAAAAAAAAAAAAAAGAATGTTTTCCCCTAGCTCTAACTTCTTGCTTCCTATGATCCTTCTCTTTGGTGTTTTATGTTAGGGGGCAAGAAGGGAAGGGAGAAAAAAGAGAACAAAAAGAATTAAGATATTTATGTATGCGCATCTACTCTCCACAACAATGAATGTAATCAGTGTGTACTACGAACATGTACTAACAAAAATATCTTTTCAAAAAGAGTCCTCCCCCGCTGAAGCTCTTAGATTGTTCTGCAGCTCAAACCACTGTATCTTCAACAGCTGCTGGGAACGACCACTTCATCTCCTGAGTGAGTCCTCTCTACCCCCAGGAAGATCGGATTTCAATATAAAACATAGAATGAAAACTGAAGCACTAATGTTTTTATGGTAAGGCAGTTTTTCTACTACATATTCTCATAATGTTTCAGAGAACTCGGTCTACTAGAGTAATAGATTATTTCATGATTCCAATTTGAAATCTGTAATTGAGTAATTGATCTGGATTTGGGATTTAGTCCTTGATGCATGGCACCGAAACAGCTAATCGGAATTCAAGTTCACCCTACTTATATGCTATATATTAGATTTATAAGAATTCCTTGAGTATTTGAGGTTTGTCAGGCAATTACACTTAGGAAATTAGGCAAATATATGTGATGAATCATGCTATATGAAGTGTTTAATGGAGTTTAAGTCTGTAAATGAGATCAAAAGTAATCAAGTCTTGAAAAGTGATTGCTGACATTTTCTAGACCTATAATTAAAATAAGTTACTTAAGCTAAAATTGAAAACTTAAGGACAAATTAAAAACCTAAGCAAAGCCCTGGGTAATCCTTCTGGCACACACACACACTAATACCCTTAAGGACATCCAAAAAAAAAAATTCACTTTAGCCAGGCATGGTGGCACACGCATGTAATCGCAGCCCTCAGGAGGCCAAGGCAAGAGAATCGATGCGAGTTCAAGGCCAGCCTGAGTTACACAGCGAGTTCAGGGGCATAGCCAGACCCTGTCTTGAAAAAGCAAACGAACAAAAGCATTCACTGAAACGCACATGCGTGTGTATGGTCCAGTTTAGAAGAGTCTTGACAGCTCTTGTTTCTGCAGATGTGGGTGAAGAACAGGACAAATTCTCAGCAGGGAGTTCATCTGGGAACTGGGCTTTTTTCACAACTCTTCCTGCTCTGCACTCCAGCAACAGGTGACACATGACCCAGAAGACAGGGTGGTCCCTGCCCACGTGGGGTTGGGGCTCTGGTACACAGAGTCCCCTTGGAGGATGCCCAATGTCCCAGAGAGAGGCACGAGGGCTCAGAGCTGGCCCCAGGTCTGAAGCTGGGTGCACCCAAAGCTCAGAGCATGAGCACCAGGATGCAGTCCCCTTGGGCAAAGCCCAAGCTCCTCCAGGTGCAGGCAGCTGGACAGCAGCTCCTAACGTGGAGAGGACAGGCCTCCTGAGGAAGCTCCCATCACAGACAAACACTAGAGTCAATCATCAAACACTAGAGACGCTCTCTGATGGCCCTAGAGGATCAGTGATGTGCACAGGTGGTGACGAAGGTCAGGGCAGTCTCCTGGAGCAGGGGGGCTGACTGCACCAAGATGGCTGCATGCAAACCAACTGCATAGTCAGGTGACACCCTCTATTGCCCAACCTGCTCATGGAGATGGCTGGAAACTCCCTCCGGGAGCGTCTGGGAGGCCTGGTGCGCGCCCAAGCTCAGGGCCCAGGCTGCCCGGCTAGTGTGTGTGGAGAGGCAGCGCTCACCGAATCCACATGCGGCCTCCTTTCTCCTTTAACCCTTGGAGCCGTGCCACAGCAGGACCATGGAGCCCCCTCTTGGTTTCCACATTAGTAGGCTTTTGATGCGGTTGCTCACCCCAGGGGACCCCCACCAGGCCCTGTGAAAGGAGGTGGGGAAGAAAAGATAAGGGACCTAGCCCACAGCAGAAGGTCCTCCTCTGGTCAGGATGGCTGGCCCCAGTGACACTGGTCCCCACCAGGAGCGGGAACAGGACACTGAGCCCAGGCTGCTGGGGACAGCAGGTGGTCAGCAACCCAGAGAAGCCACAGTATTCCACGGGACAAGGGTCTTGCTCAGGGAAAGGGTCTTGCTGGACCCCATGGGTGGAACCCAAGGGCGCCCCAGCCTCCCAGAAGCCCTGTTAAGCAGCATCTGGAGAAACAGCATTCCCCCAAACCGCTGAAAAGGAACTTGGGGAAAAGGTTTCCCAGCAAAACAGGAAGAGCAGGAAGAGGACAAGTTTGTACAGAGCTTTGAGATGAAAGGGAACAGACGAGGACTTTGTGATTTTTTTTTCTCATCTGTTTTGCATTGTCTGGCAAGGGAAGGACACTTCACGGGGCGCAGGGTCTGCAGGAGCCAGTGTCCCTGGATGCCATCTGTAATCACCCAGCCAGGGCTCTCCCAACCATGGCCTTGCCCCGCTCTGCTACTCCTGCTGGCCTTGTTGGAGGCCCCCAGTGTCCACAGCCAGACCATTGCAGTGAGGTGGAGGGGAGTGGCCCCAGCGTGGAGTCTTTACAGACAGCTCTTTCTGTCGCTATGTGCAACTTTCTGCATCCTGGACACAAGCAAAGAAGGCCAGGTTGCAGCAGCTGAGAGGTAGCTGGTCCCAGACACTCAGAGCCTCACCAGCAAACCCAAGGCCGAGGCTCTGTGTTGAGCTCCTGGTCTGCGCCCCTCTCCTCTTGCA
>RJWT010034614.1:0-13646 GCA_004365215.1 Cuniculus paca
TTAACAGTCATATATATATATATATATATATATTTGTTTTGTTTTGTTTTTCTTTCCAGCTTCTCACACTAGGGAGACAATACATTGTTTAAGCATGGGAGTCTGATTTATTTCACTTGTGAGTGTGGTCTTCAGTTGCATCCATTTACCTATAAAAGCCTCAATGTGATCATTCTTTATAGCTGAATAGTACTCCATTGTATAAAAGTACCACATCTTTTTTATCCATTCCTCAACTCATGGGCATTTAGGTTGTTTCCAAGATCTAGCTATTACAAATTGTGCTGCTATAAACATGGATGTACTTATATCACTTGGTGTGATGTTTTTAATTTTTCTGGTAAGCTACCCAGATGGGAAATAGCTGGGTCAAATGGGACCTCCAATCCTAATTTTTTGAGAAATCACCACACTGATTTCCACAGTGGTTGCACCAGTCTACACTCCCATCAACAGTGGAAAAGGGTTCCTTTTTCCCTACAGTTTCTCCAGTATTTGCTATTGGGTGATTTCTTGATAATAACCATTCTTTCTGGGGCAAGTGTTGTTTTAATTTGCATCTCTTGAATGACCAGTGATATTGAACATTTTTTCATATTTTCATTTGCTGTTTGTATTTCTTCATCTAAGAAGTGTGTATTAATCTCATATGCCCATTTTTGAGTTGGATCTTTAAATTTGGGAGGTCTGATTTTTCTGAGTTCTTTATATGTTCTTGATAGTAATCCTTTGTCTGAGGAACAGCTGGCAAATGTTTTTTCCCACATTGTGGGTTCTCTTCACTCTGTTGGTGGTTTCTCTTGCTGTGCAAAAGCTTTTTAATGAGATGAGATCCTCCTTGTTAATTCTTTGTGATAGTTGCTGTGTGATCAGGGTTTTACTCATAAAATCTTTGCCCACACCAATGTCTTTAAGATTTTTCCCTATTCTACTTTCCAGAATATTTAATGTTTCTGTTTTAATATTTAGATCTTTGATTCATTCCAAATTTAGTTTAGTGTATGGTGAAAGACCTTGTTTCAATTTTAATCTTTGACATTTGCAGTGCCTGTTTTTCCAGCACCATTTATTAAAGAGCTATCTTTCTTCCACTGAATGTGTTTGACACATTTGACAAAGATAAGGTGACTTAGTATGTCTTGAGTTGTTTCTGCATCTTATGATCTTTTCTATTGATCTTCATGTCTGTATTTTTTTTTTGCCAGTACCATGCCTTTTTTTTTTTAATCACAGTAGCTTTATAGTATAATTTCAACTCAGGGATTGTGATGCTCCCTGCCCTGCTTTTGCTGCCCAGAATTGCCTTTGGTATTCTAGATCTCTTCTGGTTTCATAATAATTTTAGAATTGCTTTTTTTTAATTCTGTGAGATATTCTATTATAATTTTGATGGGAATTACATTAGATCTGCATAATAGTTTTGGGAGTATGGCCGTTTGCACTGTATTGGTTCTTCCTACTCAAGAGCAATGGATGTCTTTCCATTTTCTAATATCATCTTCAATCTCCTTTTTCAGAGTACTGTAGCTTTCATTGTAGAAGTCTTTTTACATATTTCATTAGATCAATTCCTATATATTTCATTTTTTTGGATGTTATTGTGAAGTGTGTTGTTACCCTAATTTCTTTATTAGTGAGTTTGTTGTTTCTGTACATGAAGGCTATTCATTTTTGAGTGTTGTTTTTATATTCAGCTACACTACTGAATTTGGTTATTAAATGTAGAAATCTTTTGGTGCGGTTTTTGGGGTCTTCTATGCAGAGTATTATGCCATCTGCACATAACAATAATTTAACTTTTTTGTTTCCTATCTATTTTCCTTTTATTTCTTTCTCTTTTCTAATTGCTCTCCTGAACAATCAATGAGTCACAGATGAAATTAAATAAGAAATTAGGTAGCTTTCACAGTCATAGTAGTTTAATGTCATGTTTATCTTATTTTATTATGGTTCTTAAGCTATAGTAATCCTCTCATCCTTTAGACAGTATAAAATGACTTCATATTTATGTTGTATTTGGAGGATCCAAGTTATTTTCAAATGTTCTACAAAAATAAAATGATCAATCCATATTGTGGAGATGAATTCTGCTATGAAAGAAGGCTTCACTTCCTCTTTGAAACATCAATTGTACCAATGGCTCATTGTTCCTCTTGGTTAATATTTATGTCATCTTTATTTAAGAGCATAAGGAATACTGAGTGACTAAGTTGTCTTTTTGGAAAGAATTCATTTATGGGAAATGTAATCACCCTGCTACCTCAGCTCCTCCAGCCTTGGAAGGCACTGGAATCTCTTCCCCTGCCAAAGCTCCTGACTGTTTCCTTGAATACCATGGCATTCATCTACCAAGTATTGATTGGAAACCCTAATATGTGTGGATATGTTAGTAGGTACTGACTTTTTTAGCACTTTTTATGCCTCTCTTATTCCTTCCCTGAGTTCACAGTCAAATGGGAAGTAGAAGCAATTTAACCAGTGAAAATCAAGATGGTTATACAATAATGATATACTTGACTTTTCTCAGGAAGTACCACTCAAGATGATGTTAATGAGAAGGCATCAGTTGGCCTGATGGGACTCAGGGAATAGCACTACAGGAGGAGGGAACAGTAAGCGCAAGGATCCTGATTATCGAATAATGTAAGCTGTCTTCCTCCACCACCACCTCTCACCTCATCCCTATATCCTACCTGTGCTTCCTTACCTTGTTTTCCATTCATCTTTCACAAATATAAATTGACTAAAAATTCCACTTGGTAGGTATTTGCATGCATCCAAAGAGCCAGCCTTACACTACATTTGGAAGGCAAAGTCTTAACAAATTGCATGAGCTATGGATTAGATAACATGAAAATTAAAAACTTGACACTTTTCTAGAAGTCCATAAGGGTAAGGTCTGTGTTTAGTCAGTAAATCTTGCAAAACTTATAGACACCTAAGCATTTCTTGTTCTTCCATTCTATGAGATCTACTTACATATGCAGAAAGTTTTATGACAATGTGAATAGTTGTTATGCCATCTGATTTGTTCCCATGAAAGCAGATGTCTGACATGTTGCTAGTCTCTTGAATTCTTCTTAGGCTACAGGAGATCTAAATGAAGGCCGACTCACCATTGACTGCTGTGTTTTTAGCACATGACCCGCAGGGCATCTCCATGGCCATGGGGACCACTTCAGTCTTGGACTTTTCTGTTCAAAAAGGATATGGCCATTTAAAGGAGGCAGAATGATGCACCAGTGGTGATGATGCATGTGGATGATCTGTTGTCATCTCTCTGTGGTAAGAAACAGAGTATACACACAAGATAACTTTGCTTGTTGGAAGGTGGGCTGGTGAAAGGCCTGGTGATACTTTCCTTGTAAACCTGGAGAATTACCACGGTTCTTCAAGACTCAGCCCAAATGATTTTCCAAGAAATTTTGACTAATCTCACTTGTTTCTGGAACCCAAGGGTTCCATGGAATTGCACAGCATCTGTGAACTCACAGTATTTCCCTTGTCCACCCCAGTAAATTGGAGTGCATCTGAATATAAACCTAGGTCTTTATTTGGATTGTGAACTTGTCTGCGTTTTTTGTTTATTTAGCTATCTCTATAGTACCCGTTCAAAAAGTTCTTCTAAATGGATGAATGAATGAATGTGAATAGATGGATGGATAAATAAATGATGTACAATGAATAGAGCTCTACCAAAGTCATATCAAATGTGCTGAATGCAAACTTGTAGTGACAGCACACTCCTGACATATTGTGACAACTGGAGGGGGAGGAGGAGGGGAAGAGAGGGGAGGCTTTCACATAAGAAGCCCTGACAACAAACGAATAAGAACTATCACCCATTTAAGATTGCTAATCTTCCATCCAGAGAAACATTTTATTTTCCCTTCCTTTGGGAAATAAAAGGCAGAAGATTGAGTGACTAAGATGTTTTGATGAAATTAGCTCATTACTTAATGGGTTAGCCTGCATATTTTTTGTTGCTGTAACATCTGTCCGAAATGTGTGTTTCAGCCTCTGAGAGCTTGTGACTTAGTAAGTACAATATTCTGAACAAAATGGAATCTCTTTTTGAAGGTTGAAGCTACTGTAATGCCCTGAGGCCATGATAACATCTATACTTCTGCTCTGGTTTCTTTTGTAAAATGCATACGAAATACAGCTAAGTCTATATTGACCCCAGGGCATGACCGGCACAGTCATTCTTTGAATAAATCTTAAAATAATTTGGTTTCCTTATGACCCGTACTTTCGCCCCAAAAGTCATAAGCTATAAAGAATTCTGATAGGTTTATGGTTCTGGTTAATCAAGGCTTACTGTATGCTTTAAACTTAGTGCCAAGTGACACCCAGTGATCATTCTTTAGAGTATCATGGGCTGCAAAGAAATCAAATTCATCACCAAGTGACAGCTGCACTCACATCCCAGAAGAGAGTCAATTCATAATCCTCTCATTTTTATTTATTTTGTTAGCCCCATCAGGGAATCTTCCAGGCTGATGCCATTAGTAGGCAGGGCTTGACTTTCCACACTACTGTAATATTTTCTTTGTTGGTGTGCTTAATAAGAATTTCAGGAAAATGAATATAGAGGGACCAAGATGTATAATCTCTGCTTTTCTAGAATGTTTTTCAGTGACAACTGGACGATGAATGCTGATGAGTATTGACTGCTTCCTTAATCAAGACTCATGCTGGGGGGTGGTTGGCAGCTGCTGTCTAGACTACTCTTTCTGTCACTAAAACTATCAGGATGATCACAAATAATCAGAGAAAAAAGTTGAAAATGCTATCAGATTCATTAACTTTATTTACAATAGTAATAATAGTGTGGCTTAATGAAGCACTCCTGGGACACACTGCACTTAATAATGTATCAGTGGCAATAGCTGCAAAGAGTTTCTGGAATGTCGCTCAAGTCACAGATGTGGGCATGTTCTTATGAATTGAATTATAATGAAACATTTCTTTTGAATACATAACGTATGGTGGAAATGGGCTTCATTTGATACTCATTTTTTATTTTATGGAAAAAATTAAAGCAAGATTTCATAAAAAAATAGAATAACAATACATTGAATATTGTTACCTTTAAAGTGGTTAAACAGTGTATAACATGTTGTTTTAAAAAATTCTCCAAATGATATTAGCACAAACCTTTCTTTTCAATGAATTAACAGAAACTAGTAGTATTTGTATTTTGTTTTTTTCCTTTTCCCTTTCCCCATCTTAGTTCCTTTTTACTTTTGAAAAATTTCTTCCTATTTCACAATATCTACTGTGCACTTTGCACTTTATTTACTCTTTCAATTTCTCACACCAGGGGGACAGTATGATACTTACACATGTGAGTCTGATTTATTTCACTTCTGAGTATGGTCTCTACTTGCATTCATTTCCTTGTAAAAGTCTCAAGTTTATCCTTCTTTATGGCTTGGTACTCATTATTTTTGATACCATCCATATCTGAAAACAAAGGGACCTGCATCAAGTGTTTAATGACTGGAGATTTTGGCAAGATTATTGACCATCCTAAACTTCAGAACCTGCCACAAAGTGTTGTTGTCGGTATGATAAAGCTGAAGAGGAAACTTGTCATAGTTGAGAAAGTTAGCCTTCATGCCTCATTGACTAACACTAGATAAACCGTCTAAATTTTAGAGTTCAATTTTCCTTATTTATTAAATATGAAGACCAAAAAATATGAAGACCAATATAGTTCTTATAGGACTGTTGTGAAGAATGATGCAAATCAAATTCCTTTACTTGACAAGTAAATATTGAGTAATTAAAATGATACAAAAGTACTCTCAATATTAGTTACTATCAATGACAAAATTTAGCAATCAAAGGATTTGTCTTCCCACTATGAACAGCCAAAAAACTAGACACAAAATATCAAAAAAGTATTTTCAGACATGGACAACCTGGCATCCAATATCTAAAAACAGGTTTAACATGTCTTGTTTAATTTCTAGTTTCAGGCAGGAAGATAAATATGGTCCATGTTGTTTTATGTGGCTCCTAATAGAATTCTGCCTGTGATTTGTAGTAGATTAAAAATGGACAACTAAATGATAATAGTAATAGGTGTAGTTTAAAAGCTAATGAAGGAATAAAATGGAATACTAAAAAATGTTCAATTTAACCAAGTGAAAATAAGATAAACAGGATAAAAGGAAAAGATAAATGAGAAAAAATATGAAACAATAGAAAATAAGTAAAAAGATGATGAATTAAAACTTAGCCATTTCAACAAGCATATTAAATATAAATGGGTCAATATTCCACTTAAAGACAAAATGAATGAAATCCAAGAGTAGAGTAGTCATGACAATGCTCCACCAGCCCAACTTCAAGGAAGTATTTTTTGCCCTAACTAGTAGATCTGCTTGCACTCAGGCTGCAGAGAATCACCTTACCTAAAGCATGACCTTTCCTCTATGGTCCATGCTCAGTTACTGCAGGGCCTTGAAGATTTGGCCATGTCAATTCAGTGTGGGATAACTTTGACAGGCCACATATGTTCCTGAGTCTCCCTTAAGGTGCATTAATGCTTTTGGAGAACCTAACCTATAACAAATATTTAATTACATATTGTCCATAAAGAGGACCTTTACATGTAAAGATGCAGGTTAGAAATAAAAATAATAATAAAAATATATCATGCAAACAGTAAACCCAAGAAAACTGATGTGACTGTAGTAATATCAGACAAGATAGAATTCAAGACAAAGAAGGCTACTTAAGAAAAAGAGAACTCTTTTAAATGATAAAAAGGTGAATCAGTAGGAAATCACAAACATTATAGATATGTATGCATTGAACCATAATATTTCAAAATATATGAAGACAACTGACAAAAGAAGCAATGGACATCTCCACAATCAAACAGTAGTTGGAGGACTTAACATTGCTTTCTAAAAGAATTGGGAAAAATACCATTAAGAATTGTCCCTATTCTATGATAGCAACTATGTAATTCAACAATTGTCTTCTGTCCTTAGTAAATATTTTATGCTTGTCTCTAATTTTATTTTATTTTATTGTGGCAGTGGGTATCCAACTCATGACTTCACGCTTGGCAGGCAGGTGTTTATGCCACTGAGCTAAATCTCTTCCCCTTAATACCAATAAGAATTTAAAAGATCTGAAAACAATATTAATCGACTTGCCTAAGTTTTTTTTCGTAGAACACTTTAACAACAAAACAATGTTTTTCAAGTGTTCATGGATTGTTTACTAAAATATATGCTAAAGTATAATATAGTCTTAAAAGAACAAAATGTTGAAGAGTATGTATTCTAATCACAACAGGATTTAGTTGGAAGCCAATAACAATATGATACCTTCTAAATTTTTGAAATATTAAAAAATTTAATAGTGCATTTCTAAATACCTCATCAGTAAAGAAGAAATCACAAGGTAAATGAAAGAATATTCCTAGCTAAATGATAATCAAATAAAAATACACATTGCAAAATTTGTT
Source organism: Cuniculus paca (assembly GCA_004365215.1). NCBI lineage: Eukaryota > Metazoa > Chordata > Mammalia > Rodentia > Cuniculidae > Cuniculus > Cuniculus paca. The sequence continues at coordinate 7,493 of RJWT010034614.1, forward strand.
TGATGTGAGTAAAACAATGATTACAAGGTAATTTATAGTGATAAATTTACACAACAGGAAAACAGAATGAATTCAAATAGACCACCTAATGTTGAACCTCAAACTTCTAATGAAAGAACAAATTAAACCCAAAGTTAATAGGAGGGGGGAAATTTTAAAGATAGGAGCAGAAATTAATGCAATTGAGACTAAGAAAACAATATAAAGAATCAATGAATCAAAAGTTTGTTCTTTGAAAGAATTAATAAAATTGATAAAGCATTAGCCAACCTCATCAAAAAGAGGAAAGTAAAGACACAAATTCAAGCAAGTAGGAATGAAAAGGGGAAAATCACAACAGATCCTACAGAAATTCAGAGGGTGGAAAACACAGAAGAATTGCACAGCTTCCCAGACACAACTGGCTTGCCAAAAGTAACTCAAGAAGATATAAAAATTCTAAGTAACCCAATACGTGTCAATGAAATTGAAAATGTAACTAAAAATTTATCAACAAAGAAAAGCCCAGATGCTGACAGATTCACTGTTGAATTCTATAAGAAATTTAGAGAAAAACTAATGTTACTAATGCTGAAACTCTATAAGCAAAATTGAAAGGGAAACAAAACTTCCAAAATCATTTCTGGAGCCAATCTTCCTAATGAACGTAGTTGCAAAAATCCTCAAGGTACAGGCAAAAAGTTGCAACAAATAATCAAGAAGTTTATACACTATGATCAAGTAGGGTTCATTCTAAGGAAGCAGGGATGGTTCAATCTATGAAAATCAATAAAGGTAATATAGCATATTATCAGAACCAAAGAAAAATCAATACATGCAGAAAAAGCATTTGACAAAGTCTATCACATATTCATGACAAAAACCACAGAAAATTGGAATAGAGGGTCCTCATATTAATTTGATAAAAGTCATCTATGGAAAGTCAACAGCTAACATCATACTAAGTGACCAAAAACTGAAAGCTTTCACTCTAAAATCAGGAACAAGACAAGGATCTCCTTCATCACCACTCTTCTTCAACATAGTTCTGGAAACATTAGCCAGAGCAATTAGAAAAAAGAAAAAAATAAAAGGAATAAGCATAGGAAAGGAAGAAGTTAAATTATCATTATTTGCAGATGACATGGTACTCTACATAGAAGACCCCAGAAACTCTACCAAAAGACTTGTGAATTTAATAACTCAATTCTGTAGTGTAGCTGGATAGAAAGTCAATATTCAAAAATCAATAGCATTCCCATACACAAGCAACAGACTCACTGAGAGAGAAATTAGGGAAACTACACTTCACAATATCCAAAAAATGAAATTCTTAAGAATCAATCTAACAAAAGAAGTAAAACATCTCAATATTGAAAACTACGATATTCTGAAAAAGGAGACAGAAGATATCAGAAAATGAAAAGCTATCCCTTACTTATGGATATGAAGAATCAATATAGAGAAAATGGCCATTCTCTCAAAATAGTTATATAGATTTAATGCAATTCCAATCAAAATACCATCAGCATTCCTCACAGAACTAGAAAAAAAAATTCCTGAAATTCATTTGGAACCAGAAGAGACCTAGAATAGCAAAAGCAATTCTGGGCAACAAAGGCAAGTCAGGGGCCTTGCAATCCTTGACCTGAAATTATATTACAAAGCTACTGTGATAAAATCATCATGGTATTCACAAAAAAAAAAAAACAGACCTGAGGATCCGTAGAACAGAATAGAAGATTCAGACGCAATGCTCAATACATTAAATCACCTTATCTTTGACAAAGGACATAAACATATTCACTGAAAGATAGATAGTCTCTTTAATAAATGGTGCTGGAAAAACTGGCTTTCCAAATGCCAAAGACTGAAAGTAGACTCATGTCTGTCACCATGCACTAAACTAAAGTCAAAATGGATCAAATAGCTAAATATTAAAACAGAAGTACTAAACACACTGGAAGAAAAAATAGACAGAAATCTGGAAGACAGAGGTGTAGGCAGAGACTTCATGAACAAAACTGAGACTGCACAGGAAATGCTACAAAGAATCAACAAATGGGATATCACCATATTAAAAAGATTTTGCACAACAAAAGAAAACACTAACAAAGTGAAAAGACAACCTACAGAGTGAGGAAAAAACTGATAGCCAGTTGTCCCTCAGACAAAGGAATTATATCTAGAACATATACAAAATTGAAAAAAATCAGACTCCCTAAACTCAAAGATCCAATCCAAAATTGGGCATCTGAGATGAATACACACTTCTCAGATGAAGACATACAAGTGGAAAATAAATATATGAAAAAATGTTCAACATCATTGGTCATTCAAGTAATGCAAATTCAAACAATATTGAAATTCCATCTCACTCCAGAAACAATGGCTATCATCAAGAAATCAATGGATAACAAATGCTGACAGGGCTGTGGGGGAAAAGGAACCATTTTCCACTGTTGGTGTGAGTGTAGACTGGTGTGACTACTATGGAAATCAATGTGGAGATTTCTTAAGAAACTAGGATTAGAGCTCCACCCAGGTGACTGTGGCAGGCCTGGGACCATGCTGGTGATGCTGCCTTCCACCCAGGTGATCACAGAGGGTCTATGACCATGCTGGTGATGCCACCTTCAATCCAAGTGACTATGGTGGGGGCGTCGGAGGTTCTGCCTTCTACCCATTTGACTGCAGTGATCCTGGACCTCACCAGTGACACTGCACTCCACCCAGGTGATCATAGCAGGCCTGCAACCACCTTGGTGTTGCCATCCTCTACCCTGGACTGGTGACTGGAAGAATACCATCCTCACAGTAGAACCCTGACAATGGTGTGCATCAGACATAGGCAAAACTAGCAAGATTGAAAAGATTAAAATTCAAACCAACAGGAGAAAATGACAAAACAAAAAAGCAAAATGAAATCTCAGATCTCCAGCTCTCCCACAGCAAGTATAGAAGACATCAAAATAGAAGAAATTGGAAGATGCACACCTGAAATTTCTGAAAAGATAGCAAGCAAAATAAAGAAACAAATCTATGAGGCTATAGAGAAAGTCAGATCAGAAATAACCTCTCAGGTAAAAAAAGAAATGGCATCCATAATGAAAGAATTGCTCAACACAGCTAGAGAAGACATAGACAAAAAAACAAAAACAAAAACAAACAAACAAACAAAAAAGGAGCACAGGAAAATGATGAAAATGTTGAATCAACAATATAAGAAAGGATTAGAATGCATGAAACAGACTCAAACAGATATTCAGGATTAAAAATTCCATTGAAAGCTGTAAAAATCACATGAGTGAAACTGAAGATAGACTTTCAGACCTTGAAGACAGGATCTAGGCTAGTGACCATCAAAGAAAAGATCTCTTAAAATTAGTAAGGGACCACTAAATAACAATTCAACAGCTCCAAGACAATGCAAAGAAAAACATAAGATTTATGGGTGTCAATGAAGAAAGAAGAGTCAACACAAATTACATTTAAAAACTATTTGTAGAAATAATAGCAGAAAATTTCCCAAACATGGGAACAGAATCTGACATCCAGATAAGTGATGCATATAGAACTCAAACAGTATGGTAAAAGGGTAAGAAACTGCTAAAGGAAAAAACAACTCAGGGAAAAGAAGAAAAGAAGGAAGGGAAAAGAAAAGGTATAAATTTGTATATATATATTTAAGATTGATAAGATGATTGTACTACTAATTTTATTAGTTCTTAGAACAAAACATTAACATTCATAGAACTGGACCAATTCTGCATGCCTATTCCTGGTAATCTGAGCAACTCTTGAAGACAACTATACAAAATAACAACCTTTGGCATCTTCCCACCACCTAGTTTAGAAAGACTATATTGTTATTATTTTGGGCTCTTTATTATTGTTATTTATCTGTTTTTATTGTTTTTTGTTTTTCTTGTGCTTTGTTCTGCTATTACCTCTAGCACAGAAAGGACAGATGTACATTTATATGCTTATACATGCTTGGAACTACTCCTAAAGAGTTTACAAGAGCAGATTTTATTAAGTATCAAGATATGAACAGGTACTTTGAAGAAAATGAGGCATTATGGTAGCCATAGCTGATTTCTTATCTTCATAGATTTGTTTCTTTATTTTTCCTTGCTATCTGAAGTCCAATAATGCTTTTAATCTTTGATTTGATTGGTTTAAGTCTGTTTTCTACTATTTGATTGCAATATGCAAGAAGATATGAACAGCTTTTTTTAAGAAAACAAAGGACATAAGGGTGGTCATTGTTGATTTCTTATTGTCTGATTTGAAGGCCTATAATTCTTTCACTCTTGTTTTATTTGGTTTCATATTATTTTGTTTTGTTTGAGTTTATTGTGTGTGAATGTATGAACAACCATTTTGAAGAAAACAAGAGACACTAGGGTAGCCATTGTTGAATTCCTGTTGTTATGTTTTGAAGACCTGTATTACTTGCAATCTTCTGTTCTGATATGCTTTGTTGTGTTTAACTCTGTTTTTTGTTTTGTTTTGTTTTATTCTCTTTAAAATAAAAAGAAGAACTCAAACAGTCATAACCAAGTAAAGCTACACCTAGACATATAATAATCAAGATCCCAGATACTCAGCATGAAAACAGAATATTAAAAACTGCTAGAGAAAACAAACAGATCATCTATAAAGGAAAACTCATTAGAATCATGGCTGACTTCTCAACACAAATCTTCAAATCAAGAAGTGCTTGAGTGAAATGGTTCAAGCCCTGAAAGAAAACAACTTCCAACCTAGATTGATGTACCTTGCAAAACTACCTTTCAAAATTAATGGAGAAATAAGATACTACCATGACAAAGAACAACTGAAGAAATTCATGGGCACAAACCCAACTAAGAGTACTGAAAGATATTCTAGATAGTGATAAAAATATCCACAATTCCAAGAACAACATTAGAGAGAGAGAAAAAAACAAACAAACCTACCAAGCCAGGCAAACAATTAAATAGAGGGAAAAACAGGGAGCCAACAACATGAAAATGTTGACAAAAATAAGGCAATACATATCAGTTATAACCATCAAAGTAAGTGGCCTCAATTCACCAATCAAAAGAAACAGACTGGCAGAATGGATCAAGAAACAAGAGTCAACAATAGCTTGTATACAAGAAACACATTTAACTCAGAAAGAAACTCATAGACTGAAAGTCAAAAGATGGAAAACAATACATCATATGAAAGGAACATAGAAAAAAGCAAGGATAGCTATCCTGTTTGCAGACACTGTGAACTTCAAACCATAAATGGTGAAAAGAGATAAGGAAGGACATTACATTCTGGTTAGAGGGAAAATTCAAGAGGAAGAAATAACAATAATAAATATATATGCACAAAATATGGGAGTGCCCAACTATATAAGACAAATATTAATAGACATGAAAAATCAAATAAGCAATAACACGATTGTAACAGGGGATGTTAATACGCACTATCACAAAGAGATAGGTCAACTAGATAAAAAATCAGCAAAGAAATAACAGAACTAAATTGAGTATGTAAACAAATGGACTTAGTACATGTTTACAGAGTGTTCCACCCAACATCATCAGAATACATGTTCTTCTCAGCTGCACATGGATAATTTTCTAAGATAGACCATATAGTAGCCCATAGAACAAGCTCAAGTAAGTACAAAAGAATTGAAATTATCACATGCACATTATCTGACCATAGTGCAATTGAATTGAAAACTAATGACAATAGAAACAGCAAAAAATTCATAAGCACATTGAAATTAACACCCTCCTAAACAACAAATGGGTCACAGATGAAATTATAGAAGAAATTAAACAGTATCTACAATTAAATGAAAACACAAGTACAACTTACACAAACCTGTGGGATGCAATGAAAGCAGTCCCAAGAGAGAAATTTATAGCAATGAATTCTCATATCAGGAAAACAGAAAGATCACAAATAAATAATCTAATACTACACCTCAAGGTTCTAGAAAAAGAAGAGCAAGTCAATCCCAAAGCCTATAGATGGGAGGAAATTTCAAAGATCAGAGCAGAAATTGACTCACTGGAGACTAAGAAAACAATACAAAGAATTAATGAATCAGAGAGTTGGTTGTTTGAAAGAATAAACAAAATTTAAAAACCCCTAGCCAACCTCATCAAAAAAAAAAAAGGAA
>RJWT010034615.1:0-13642 GCA_004365215.1 Cuniculus paca
CTGGGTGGGATCCTCCCAGCCCTGCAGGTGGCATCTGGGGTATGCGGGCCGCGCCACAGGGTGGAGAGGGTCTGGGAGGGCCTGGAGCATCGTGCTCAGAGAGAAGCAGCCCCTCCACACTAAGCCGCCGTGCATGCCTTTTTGGACATCTCAGCACCCACCTCTCAAGGGGAGTCTTGGCCTTGGGGATCCCAGCTGAGCACACGAAGCCTGGCCTGGGATGCTCCCTCACGGCGTGAGCTGACCAGGACAGTCCAGCCAAGTGACCTACTCTGGGCCACTTGGCACAGGTCCAGTAGCACCCTCAACCTCAACCAAAGGAGTGGCATTGGCTTAGGGGCACCCCCTCCTCTCTGCCTCCCAAACGCCTGGCTCCAGGACAGGTGGGGGCAGCTTGGGGAAGGTGCTTGGTCAGGCTGGAGAGGGACAATGGACAAAGCAATCAATGCCCATCCAAGGTCTCGCCACATCTTGGTGGCAATTACAGGGGCACCATCACCCAAGGACACTGCCCCAGCTCCAGAAGGGGCAGGCTTATTGCTCCCCAGGCTGGGCTGGACCACCCCAGGCAAAAGGGATTATGCACTGAGGTTAGTCAGGGAAACTGAGGCACAAGGACTGCCAGGGACCAGCCATCGTTTCCCTGTTCATGGGGCTGAGCTGTCAGGCGGGCCTGAATGCCCTCCCACCTGGGCTGGGGGCTCCATGATCCGCTCTCAGTGTTGCTGGCCGTGTTCCCTGTACCCCTTCCCCTCCCCTCATTACACCTGCAGGCCCCACTGGCAAGCCAGGTCTGGGGGTCTGGGTCTTGGAGGAAGGGCGCCACCTTTGCCATTCAGTCCTCCTCTGCCGACACTGCTGCATCTCCCTAAGGCCTCGTCAGCCCCAGCCCCTCCAGCCAGCCAGGCCCGGGCCCCTGTGGACACCCAGTCTGTCCTCAAGATGGGGACCCCGCCCCCACCTGTGCCTGGGCCCATTGATCAGGAATAGCTGGGGGGCTCTCAGCTGGGAAGGGAGGAAGCTGGGAAGGGAGACAAGGAAGGGGGGGCTTTGCAACGTCAGAACCTTCCCACCTGCCCCCCTCCCACCACACGGGCCCGCCCCAGCTGGTGGCCCAGCCTCAGACACTGCAGTCTGAAGGTGGTTTGGAGAAGGGTCCGGCATACTCCAGAGCCAGGATCTCACCTGTGAAGATCAGGGGCCCAATCAGGTGGGAGAACCTCAACCAGGGGACGTGCACAGAGGGCGATCCAGGAGAAAAGCGCAGTCCTACAGAGACCGAGGATTGACCGTGTTTGCCCAAGAGCTGAGCCCAGGTGCTGGGGACAAGCAGACCAAGAGCGTCTGACCACCCCTCCCGGCAGCCGAGAGGTTTTCTCCAGGAGGTGGACATACCAGTTGTCCCCATGGCAGGTATGATGTGGGCAGCACAGGCAGCCTCAGGGATGAGCTCAAACTCCAGGGTGGGTGGGGCAGAGTGGGGACGAAGCCAGAGAAAGGGGGTGGGCCAAGGACTCCCCAGGCTGTGGTGTCAGAGGGGCTTGTAGTCTCCCACGTGCCATTATGGGGATACCAAGAGGTGAGGGAGCCGTGCCACTCCTGGGAGATGACAGTCCCATCAGGTGCGTGTGAACTTGCGCCTATCCCTTGCCCTCTCTGGCCTCAGCCCCTTGAGCATCAGAATGGGGACTGGACAAGAATCTCGAAACTTCCCTTCCAGACCCGGTGCTCCATTTCCCTGAAAACTGTCAGCTCTGTGCTGGCTTCTAGAGGTTTCAAGCAGAGGACAGTCCCCTCCCCAGAGTTCTCGGAAGTGCTGAGGGGCAACACATGGACTGGGATGGCAGAGGGGGACCCATAGAAGACTTGGGGCCAGTGACCACCTGCAAAGCTCCCAGGCCAGGGGAAGCCATGAGCCCGTCTGCTTTGCGACCCACTTCCGGGGACCCTGGGGGCTGGCAGAGGCAGCAGAGCAGGTGGCCCTAGGTGGTGGGGGCATCAGCCCATTCAGCCATCCTGTGCCAGAGTTCTCAGACCTGACATCTCTCCCATGGGCCCCAAACCTTGGACCCCACACACTCAAGAGGTACCTACTAAGTGCCAGCTCTGGCCAGGAACTGCCCCCTGGTACCTCATTAGACACGGTGGCTCCCAGGAATCTCTTTCCACCCTCTGTCTGCCAGTTCAGCCCAACATCCGACCTCCCCGCTCGGCTCAGGGATGACCATGATTTTATGATCATGTCAGTGCCTCTCAGCCACCCAGCCAGGGGACTGCTGGAAATGCAACCCTTGACCCCCGCCTCCTGGCCTCTGTGGCTTCTATGGTCCCACCAGGTCCTCAGTCCCTCACGGCGCACTATGAGCTAATACCTCTATTTTTCAGCTCTCTTCCCTTTTAAAATTTCAGGTTGTGGTAAAACACATGGAACAAAATTTACCCTTTTAACCATTTTGAGATCTGCAGCATAGTGGCGTTCAGTGCATTCACCCTGCTGAGCACCCCTCTCCAGAGCATTTTGCATGTTGTGAAACTGCAAATGAATCTACTGAGCGACTCTGTTTCCTCCTGCTTTCCCTTTTCTGCGACCTGAGTGCCTCGTATGAGTACGGTACTTGCCCTCTGGTGTCTGGCTTTTCTTACTCAGCGTAATGATTTCATGACCCCTCCGTGTTGCATGTCAGAGCCTCCCTCCTTTTAAGGGTGAATAATCTTCCACTGAATTTCTACACCGCCTCTTATGTATCCATTCATCTGGCCGTGAACACAGGCTGCTTTTACATTCTGACTTCTGCAGATACAGCTGCCCTGCACAGGGGTGTACAGATATCTTCGTTTCAGTTCCTACTTTCAGTCATTTGGGTAGAGACTCAGAAGTGAAACTGCTGAATCCTATGGTAATCTTTTCTTCTTCAGTATGGAGGATTGAACTCAGGTTCGCTCTACCACTAAGCTACATCTCCAGACCTTTTTATTTATTTTTTAAAAAATTTTTAGACAGGGTCTGAGTCACTCAGTTGCCCAGGCTGGTCTTGAACTTTCCATCCTCCTGCCTCAATTTCCCCCGCCTAATCGCTTTTCATAGTTCAGAGAATTGCTGCACTGGCTTCGCAGGTGCACCATTTGGCGCTGCCACCGACAGCACAGGAAGGGTTCCAGTTTCTCCACATCCTCACCATTTGCTAATTTTTCCTCTTTTCTGTTCTGTTCTTTTCTTCTTTTCTTTTTTCTTTTCTCTTCTGTCTTTTTCTTCTTTTCTTTTTTCTCTTCTTTCTCTTCTCTTCTCTTCTCTTCTGTCTTGTCTTTTCTTTTCTTTTCTTTTCTTTTCTTTTCTTTTCTTTTCTTTTCTTTTCTTTTCTATAGTCTCCTTGATTCCGATTGCGGTCTGGAGGGTGGCAAAGTTTTAGGTCAGAGTGTGTCCAGACCGCGTATCAAGATGGGAGCTGTAGGGAAGAGTGAAGAGAGGGAACGAAAGCTGTTAGCTTCTGCAGGCGGGATTTGGCTGTGTTTCCAAGGTCTGGGGTGGGTCTCCCCTCAGTCCAGTTCTCCTTCAGCAGCACCAGCAGCAGCGGTTCCACAGAGCTTGGAAAGCTGCCCTTCCCCACCCTGCAGCCTCACACACGCAGCATCTGTAACGGGTGTCATTTATGTGCTCCAGGCCTTGTGTCATCACGCATGCTCACATCAGCCCGGTTAGGCAGGTCTTAAGAAACCCTTGCCACAGATGTGGAAACTGAGGCTCCCAGAAGTGAAACAATTTGCTTTGAAGTGAGTCTTAACATTACCAAGTGATGCTGACTGGGAACAATGGAAACGCAGGCCTGGCAGGCAGGGAGGGCTTCCCAGGGGACAAGGAAAGTGGGGACAACCCAAGGATGAGGGCTGGCTGGGTGATGACTTGGGGGAGTGAGGTAGTGGGGCCCACACCACAGCCTCTCTCCCCAGCCTTCCTGTCTGCTGGCCTCGGTGTGCTCGCGACCTCAGAGACCTACCCTGCCCCTGCAAGCAGCTCCAGCTGGGAGCCCCTGATGGGGACACCGGTCCCATCGGGCCCCTGCACCAGCTCCTCAGAGACTGAAGCCATGGCTGAGGCCCCCGGCCAGAGTCCCAAGAACCCTCTAGTGTCTGGTGTGACGGTTCAGCTGGAGATGAAGCCTCTGTGGGAGGAATTCAACCAGCTGGGCACCGAAATGATTGTCACCAAGGCGGGCAGGTGTGGCCATGGGCAGTGGGGCAGGGTAGGGGCCAGGGATGGGGCCACTTCTGGGCTACTGAGCACCTCCCTCCTGCAGGAGAATGTTCCCCACCTTCCAGGTGAAGATTCTGGGCATGGACACACTGGCTGACTATGCCCTGCTCATGGACTTCGTCCCACTGGACGACAAGAGATACAGGTCTGGGCCGGCTGGGGAAGTGGGTGCAGATCTGAGCCCTGAGAACAGGAATTAGACCCATGGGGTAATGGCCTAATGGCGAAAGGAAGCCAAACTCAGGGCAGTGGGTTAGCCCGGGAGAGGCAGAGTGGTCCACCCCAGGACAGCAGGGATTATCCTGACTCCTGCCAGCCAGGGATGCCACAGGGAACTCAGAGCTGGCAGTATTCTCTGAGGCTTGGTTCCTCATCTGCAAGATGCCCTCCAGGCCAAGTGGGCCGTGGAGGGGTGGCAGCCCGTTTGCCCAGTAGTAGTGGTGGGGCTTGGCATGGGTGGGGCAGCCCTCAACACCTCCTTCTGCTCCCAGGTACGCCTTCCACAGCTCGGCCTGGCTGGTGGCAGGCAAGGCTGACCCGGCCACGCCTGGCCGCGTGCACTTCCACCCCGACTCACCGGCCAAGGGTGCCCAGTGGATGCGCCAGATCGTGTCCTTTGACAAGCTCAAGCTGACCAACAACCTCCTGGACGACAATGGCCATGTGAGGCCTGGGCTGTCACGGGAGGGGTTGAGCTGGGCAGGGGGTGGAGGTGATGGGCCCTGATGGTGATTAAACCTAGGGCCAGCGCTGGCCTGGTCTTTGGTGGTGCCCAGTAGTCTTGGCATCCAGTAGCCCTGCCCGCTGCTGATGGTGAAGCTCGTTTGGCTGGGGCTGGATGGCACACAGATCTGTCTAAGCAGGTGGGCAGTGGGCTGGGGTTGGAGGAACTTCTTCCCAGAGCAGAGGGAGGGCACTGCATGGAAGACCTGGCATAGGCCAGGCCGGTAGGTGCCAAAACAGCCCTGTTGACCCTTCATCCCATAGATTCCTGCCTTTGCCAGGCTCACAGCTGGGATGAAGGACAGACACTGAATTCAGTCACAGATAGTGACAAATGATAAATAGAAATAGGAGCCAGGGGAGTGGGAGACAGGCAGATGACAATATTTGACCTGAGACCTGAGGAAGTCATGAAGAGAGGGAGTCTATGCATATGAGAGGGGGAGCTGCTCTAGGCGCAGGACACAGCAACTGCAAAGGCCCTGAGGCCAGTGACTGCAGAGGGGTTAGAGAAACCATAAGGAGGCTCCGTGTGACTGCAGTAGAGCCAGAAGGGGACAGCCACACCCATGGCTGACTGGGCAGGGCCTGTTGCCCAAGGTGAGGACAAGCTTTTTCCTCTCTGCAGGCTGGTTATAGACCAAGGGAGCCCTATGATGTGCTTTTCTGGGGCTGTGTGGGCAGAGGGGTGAGGTGGAAGCAGGGAGGTCAGTCAGGGTACAGCTGAGGAACTCGGGAAAGTGCAGTGTTGGTGCAGTGTGGGGGCTGTGATGGGAGAGTGGTCAATTCTGGAGAATTCTGAAGGTGAAGTTGAGAGGTGGATGATGGGTGACAGCAGCCAAGGCCCCTCAAACACAGAGGGGCTGAGATTCGAGTTCGGGGGGGGGGGTGGCAGTGGCTCTGCCCCTGCACACAGCTCCGCCCTCCCCACAGATCATTCTCAACTCCATGCACCGCTACCAGCCCCGCTTCCACGTGGTCTTCGTGGACCCGCGCAAGGACAGCGAGCGCTACGCTCAGGAGAACTTCAAGTCCTTCATCTTCACAGAGACCCAGTTCACAGCCGTGACGGCCTATCAGAACCACCGGGTGGGTCCAGCCAGGCCTCAAGAGGCACCAGCTGCCAGAGGATTCCACAAGGGTGGGGACTGAGGCTGGGGCTTTTAGCCTCCACACATCACAGCCACTTGCCCTGCCTGTCTCCCTGGGCATCTGCCCCGGGCATGCCCCTGCCTTCTTGTCTACTGACTCAAGAGTTCCTAGGCCAAGACATCTGGGTCCCAGGTGGATAGGGTGGCAGACTCTGCACCCCACAACCCTTCACTGGCTTAGGGCCACCCTACAACTGTGCTTTCTCTCTGTAGATCACCCAGTTGAAAATTGCCAGCAACCCTTTTGCCAAGGGCTTCAGAGAGAGTGACCCGGATTCCTGGTACTGTTTGGACTCTGATGTTCCATTCAGCTGCCCTAACTCCAGCCTCCCATCCCTACCCCAAACATTTCCTACAGCCTCTACCCCTCACCCCGTTATAGGGTCACACCCTCTGCCTTGTCCTGGAGTCCCACCATCTGACTCTGACCATTACCCCTGGCCTGAATTCTCCACCTTGACTCTCTGCCCCGCTTCCTGCTTGTTCCATCTTCAGGCCTGTGGCTCCACGTCCCCTGCTCCATATCCCAACCCGGAGTCACAGTCCTTGCCTGCTGAAGGGCCCCCAAGAGCAGGACAAAGGTAAGGTCCCAGCTCAGACACAGTGGGCAGAAACACAGGGCCTCCAGGAAGTCTGGAAGGGGCTCAGCAGCCTCAGCAAGCCCACTGGGCATCTCTGTGGATGGACAGGGAGGCAGAGATTCCTAAGACAATAAGAGGCTGAGGGGAGAGAGAACAAGGCAGGGACCAGATGCTGAGAGGAAAGTGGGGGGTGCCAGGTGGCCTGCCTGGAGATGGTTCCCCAGCTGGGCCTTGGAAGACTGGGAAGAGTTTGGAAGGGAGGTGGGGAAGAAGCTCTAGGTAAAGAAAAAAGCAAAGGCAAAGGCTAAGCTAGGCCAAGACAGGCAACTCGGGCCCACAGTGGCAGGGAGGAAGACAGAGCAAGTCTGCGATGAAGTGTGAGGATGTGAGCCAAGGCCTGGGGTCCACTTGGACCATTTTTTCCCCTCAGATCTCAACAAAACTTCAGCCTCCACCTCCAGGACCCCTGCCGGGCTCCACCAACAACTGATGCCTCCTCCTGAGGTCCTGCTACCCGCAGCCACCTACAGGCCCCTCATTTACCAGGCCCCATATCCTGGAGCCCCAAGCCACCTTGGGATCCCGAGGACCCGACCAGCACCATACTCAATCCCCAGCATCCGGGCTGATGGGAATCAGGGAGGCCTGACTCTCCCAGCCGGGCTGGGGTTCCTGTCCACCACCATGTGCCTAGGGTCTGGGCAGGACTCTCAGTGATGGCAGAAGCCCTGGGGAGGCCCTCCTACTCTGAACCCTCACCGCATGAATCAGCCTCTGCACCTTCCCAAAGACAGCAGAGCAGCTGGAAGCCCTCGGAGGGAGGCTACCTGCTCAATCACAACCTGACCGGGACAGTGCCAGGAATGGAACCAGGCCTCCTACCTCCCGTCCCAGCAACTGAGAATCCTTCCCCTCTTGCCTTGGCTGTGACTCTTCCAAACCCAGTTTTACCTCTCCCTTCCCCTCTACATTAAACCATTTGGCATGAGTGGTCAGAGCATTTCTATCCTCAGGAATTTCTATATCTGACAGTCTCCAAACGGCTTTGAATTTATCACCAAGCTCTGTCCAGTGGTTTCCACATTCCTGGGAACCCAGTGATGGTAAAGGTGGTGACACCGGCCAAATGGCAGAGCTGAACTAAACCCAACAAGGGAATCTGGGGTTCTCCCGTTGGGTGCCCTGATGAGGACTGAAACTGTGGCCCAAAGAGGCACACAACGCGTTCAAAGGCACACTGCAAAGCACAGCCATTCATGTTCAGTAGCTTTGAGCAAGACTGGGGCAATCTGGTCCTCAAGGGGTCAAGAACCGCGATAGGCAGTGACCACAGGGTAGGGATGGGGATAAGGATTTGAGGAGCTGATCAAGACTCGGGGAAGAAGAGCGCTCTGGGCGGCCTGGGGCTGGAGTGGGTCGGGTGGAGCCTGGCGGATGAAGACCAGGGCAGCGCGTGCCACCCAGCAGCCCGACTCATTGGGACTCTGTGCGTAGGACGGACACCCGTGCGGCCTGGGTGCCAGACACCTTAACTCCAACCTGATGGTCAGAAGGGCCGAGCCCGGTCGTCAGGCCACATCTGGTCCAGGAGTTCAGGGAATACCCTTCCTAGACCTTCCAAAACTTGAACCAGGTGTCCTCCCCGAAGGCCAAGCCTCTGCCGGAAATTTATCCTCTTTCGCCACGCCCCTTCCGGCCACGCCCCCGCCAAGCCGCGAGGCCACGCCCCAGTCCCCGGGAGTAAAGTTTCCGGCCCAGGCCACGCCTGGTAACGCCTAGTTCCGGCTCCTTGGCAGCCCTCGGTCGCTCTCCGACTGAGGCCCCGCCCCTTCTGTCGCTCCGCCGCCCTCCCACGGGGCGGGGCGCCCCAGACCGACCCCTCCCCCCACCCCCTGGGGCCCGGAGGCCCTGGAGACAGCGCCGCCCTCGCCTCCCCCGCCCGGCCGGTGTCCTCGGTGTCCCCGCCGCGCGGACATGCTTCTCGACTCTCTGTCCGCGGAGGGCGAGCGGCGCTGCCGGCAGCTGCTGACAGAGACCACGGCCCGGTTCCGCGCTCGGCCCGCGGCGGCCGCGGTGCTCGTGCCGCTGTGCTTAGTGCGCGGTGTCCCGGCGCTGCTGTATACGCTGCGCTCCAGTCGCCTGGCAGGGAGGCACAAAGGCGACGTCAGGTACACCGACCCGAGCCCCGGAGATGGCAGGGACCTTGGGCAAGGCGCTTAGCCCCTCTGAGCGTCGGTTTCGGTCTCTGTAAAGTGGGTTTGGAGAGAGCCCGACAGCCCGCGGGCGCGGCGAGGACCCGGGGACCCTTGTCCCTGCTCGCCGGCGCCCCTCCCTGGGCACGATAGGCTGCTGGGCACGCCGTTCTCTGAGTTGTTTCCTCCTCTCTGGAAAGCCTGGACGACGCCCCCTACCGACGGCTATAGAGTCAAATCCAGAGCCCAGGTTAAACTTGGGGCCACCTGGCTCCGACCCCAGCGGGGACTGAAGACACCGCAGGATCAGTGTCAGCGCCACTGGGCCACCACGGGCAGAATCTGGGCAGCTGAGCCCCAGGAGCTTCTTGTCCCTGTTGCCAGACCCTTATGTCCTGCAGTACCCAGGGTCTCCTCCCCCTTACCCTATTGCTCAGGGAAGTGAACCACATAACTTCCCCCAGGCCTCCCAGCACACCAGTGGCAGAGGCTGATGCTTACACAGGTCACTAGCCTTCTGCCACCGCTGACACTCCCACCTCTCCAGGAGCCCAAGGACCACACTCCCTGTGCCTGTTCAGTTTCCCAGGTGGCAAGTGTGACCCTGGTGACCCGGACGTGGTGCACACTGCACTGCGTGAGACCCAGGAGGAGCTGGGCCTGGCTGTGCCCAAGGAGCATGTGTGGGGGGCCATGCGGCCTGTGTATGACCAGGTGAGTCCCCAGTCCCCAGGCCACCCTTACCTTCACTCTGCCAGAACCTCAGAAACAAGGGGCCAAAGATTCCTGCAGACTTAGAGTGTGACAGAGTGCCCTGGCACCTGCCTGCCAGTCAGTTCTCCATCCCCAGGCAACCCCAGGGGGAAGGAACAGCTGGAGGGAGCCCCAGGTGAAGGGGGGAGCCAGCGATTGCTCAGCTTGGGACAGGGGTGGAGGAGAGCTTCACAGGGTAAGCAGGGATTGATCCTGGGCTTGAGTGACAAGTAGGAGATTTTAGGGCAGTGAAGGGAAGGGCAGGAGGTCCTAAGTGGTGGGATCCATCTGCAGAGGACCAGAGGCCTAGTGCATTTGGGGCCCTGAGCCAGTCAGCATGGACAGGCAGAGGACACGGTCAGGGGCTGGTGAACCAAAAGCCTCTGGATGGTGAATAGGGTCTTCCTCTCAGTCTCCCCATTGCAGCCCCAAAGTCCAGCTGCAGCCATGCCCCCTAACTGCCCACTCTCCTCCCACCCCAGGCAAAGGCCACTGTGGTACCGGTGCTTGCCAGTGTGGGCCAGCTGGATCTACAGAGCCTCAGGCCCAATCCCGAGGAGGTGAATGAGGAGACCCTGGGGAACTGGGCCGACCTGCTGGGGAAGGATACAGAGGCTGGTCGTCTGTCCACCCTCTCTCTGCCTCCTGCCCACAGGTGGAAGAGGTGTTCGTGCTGCCCTTGACACACCTGCTGCAGACACAGAATCAGGGTTATACCCACTTTTGCCAGCAAGGCCATTTCAGCTACACACTGCCTGTTTTCCTGCATGGACCACACCGTGTCTGGGGACTTACTGCCGTTATCACCGAGTTCACTCTACAACTGCTAGCCCCTGACACCTACCGACCACACCTGGCCAGCGTTCGGCTGCCCAGTGACTGAAAGCCTGCACTCCGGGATTGAATAAAGTGTCTCTGGCCACTCTGGGCTCCTGCATCTTCTGTACAGAAGCCCTGACCTTGAGCAGAACCTGAGACCAGCGGCGGGGCTTCTCAGTCCAGTTGCGCTGTTTCCCACAGCAGGGGCACTTCCTGTATGTCAGGTACTTGGAGTCATTTCATTTTACCCTTAACAGCTTTGTGAGGTCCCTGGCAGGTAAGGCTTGGAGCTCAGCAGGGATACAGTCCTTGTCCTAGGCCACCTCCAGCTGGGACTTGAACCGGGTCTCTTTGGCTTGAAAGCCCACCCTCTTGTTGCTGCGCTGCACAGATCTCCAACTGCTTCTCCCATTCTTTCCTTTGTGCCTGGCTGCCCCCTTGCTGGCTCTGGGATCCAAAGAAGAGTCTGGTGCAGCTACTCCCAAGATGCTACATGACTGGGCCCCTGCTGCATGCCACACAGAGTGTGGGCACCAGGCAGATGCCACCCTGCCCTGCAGAAGTGGGGGTGCTCAGTCCAGGGAGAACTTAGACCAGGTCACACAGATAATGGTATGGCTGCACACTAATGAATCACAGATAGTGGAATTACACATCAGTTATGGAAGAGCAGGATTCTGTGAGACAGTTGAGGGGTGGTGGTCCAAACTTGACACAATGGTGTAGGAAGATTTCTTGGACAGTATCAGCCAGGGCAAGCATAGAAAACGTCGCCTACCAGCTAGCCTTATCTGAAGAGGAACGGTCATCGCAGACTCCAGAACCGACTCACTTCAGGCGTGGCCAGATTCAGGAGCTCAGTGCTGCCTGCCTTTTCCACTGTGCTGGTCTCAGTCTCAAAGAGGTTATTTCTAGTCCAGAAAAGGCAACAGCTCTAGGATGGCACAGCACCACCATCCTTCAAGAGGAAACAGCTTCTCTTCACCATGCAGTCTAACCCAGAACTGTACTCCGTTAGCAGCCTTAGTCATGTGCTTTCCTAAGACCATCATGTGGCCTGCTGGATCTGGGATACATTGGCAGGGCCTCAGGCACAGACCTAAGGAAGAGGGTGAACCCACTGGACTAATTAATAAAATACATTAAAGATTTCAGTGTAATACCTGAAATGGCAAAACCACTAGAAAAAACCATAGAGAAAACATCCCAGATATTGGTATGGGTAACGGTTTCCAAAAGTACAGGCAAGAAAATAAACAATAAGGGATTTCACTTTTAAAAACCTGCAAAAAAAAAAAAAAAACTGCACAGCAAAAGAAATAACAGTGAAGAGACAGTCCAGATTGGGAGAAAATATTGAAGGCATATGTGCAGTTAGGGTCTAATGTCCAAATTATACAAGGAACTCAGTAGTGAGAAAGCAACCCATTTAAAAATGGGAAAGGAGCTGAACAGACATTTCTCAAAAGAAGACATCCAGATGGCCAACTGATACAGGAAAAAAGGCTTAACACCTAATTATCAGGGAAATGCAAATCAACATCATGAGATTTTTACCTCATCCCCTTAGAAAAATAATTACCATAAAGGTGAAAGAGGTACAGTGCCTGTCTAGGGTGCACGAGGTCCTAGGACCAGTTCCTTGCATTACAAAATAAGTAAAAAGATGAAAAAGAAGTGTAGAGCATGTCAAGGGAAGAAAGATCCCCATATACTGCTGGTGGGAATGTAAATTGTATTTCCGTTTTTTGGAAAACAGTATGAAGGGTCCTAAAAATTTCCATATGATCTAGTGATCCCACTTCTAGGTACATACTCGAGGGAATAAAAATTGGTATGTCAGAGGTACCTGCACTCCCATGTTCATTGCCGCAGTATTATTCTCAAGCCAAGATGTGGACTCAGCCTCAGTGTCCATCAGTTAATAATGAAAATATGGACTCTACACACAGTGGAATATTATTCAGCCTTGAAAAGCGGTTCTCATATTTGCAACAACATGGATGAAGTTTGAAGACAACATGCTTAGTGAAATAAGCCGGGTAAGTAAGAAAAACACTGCATGACTGCTTTCACGTGGGAGCTAAGAAAGTTAAACTTCTAGAAGCAGAGTAGAAAAGTGATTACTAGAGGCTGGGGTGGGGAGATTGGGGGAGGGAAATAGTCAAAGGATACAAAGTTTCAGTTACAGGAGGAATGAGCTTTAATGACCTGTGCAGAGCATGGCTGTCATAGTTAATCATAATACACTATTAAAATAGTAGATTTTATATTGGGCATGGTGGTGCATGCCTGTAAGCCTAGGACTCTGGGAGGCTGAGACAGGAGAATTTCGAGTTTGAGGCCAGCATCGGCAACTTAGCAATTTATTGAGACCATGAGTTTTTTTAAAAGGCTGGGGATGTAGCTCGGTGCAAAGACCCAAGGTTCAATCCCTAGTACTGAAAAAAAATTTTGTTAATGTTCTTAACCCCTAAGCAATAAGTCGTCAAGGCATTGGGTATATTCATTAGCTTGCTTTAGTATTTCTATAATGCACACTTATATTAAAAACATCACATTGTACTCCATAAACATCTACAATTACTATTCATCAATTAAAAATTTCAAAATCAAAAAAAAAAAAACCAGGAAGAGAAAGGGGAAAGGGGGCTGGGGAGTTAAAGCCCATTGAGGTCCAGTGCAGAGGTGACCTGGGGCCAGAGGCTGCAAGAAACCAGGTGAGGGGCAGTCCAGGCAGCAAGCACAGTGGACAAGACCTGGGGGGCTGAAGACAAGAAGAGCAGTGTGAAGGGAGGGGAGGGGAGGCCCCAAAAAGCTGAGGACCAGCATGGGGACAAGGGCACCCTCCTTGCTGAGGAACACCCCAAGGAAATGGGGCACCGCTTGAGCATGGCTAGGATTGTATTCCAAGCCAGGAGAGGGGTAGAGGCGTGCTGAAATGTTCCCTTTTCTGCTGAAATATTTTTTTTTAGCAGGATATATTTATTGAGAGAAAGAAAGCTTCTGTCCAAGAGAGAGACAGAAGGGGTCCCAAGTGGGTTGCCCTCTGCTGAAATATTCTTATACCTCAAGGGGGACTAGATTTTGGGGTCCTAGATTGCAGGGCCCTCTTCCCTGTACCCACTCCTCCCTGCGCCACCCAATACCCATCTGCTCCTCCCCTCCTCCCAA